>WSYQ01000242.1:0-320300 GCA_011426435.1 Lysiphlebus fabarum | reverse complement strand
GCAACAGCAACGAGTGTTGTTGCAACAGTCATTAATACTGCTGATAATGAATATTTTAATGGAAATGGTACTGGATCAGCTGAATATGATGATGCATCTTCACGATCTAAACCACCACCAAGCATCATAATATTTATAAAACATTGTGCACCAGCAAGCATAAACATCATAACTGATTTACCAAGATAACTAACATAAGCTGGCATTGAAATAACAATTAATGCTAATACACCAACATAAGAATAATATGATGGAAATGGACATTTTGATGATTTTATTGATGCATTTGTTGGTGGTACTTGTTCATCAATTATTGCACAATTTCCCTAAAATAATATTTAAATAATAATATATATTTATAATTTAATTTAATTAATTAATTTAAATATATACCATATCAAGAAGAAGAAATATACTGAGTGAAAATATCATTAATAATGCAAGTGTACGTCTTAACCATCTTGCTCTAACAGCACTTCCTAAACATGTTGCACCAGCAAGTACAATTGCAAATAATGATACAACACCAGCACCACCCCATGTAAATAAACCCCATGGTTGTATCCTCCACATTGGTACAGCACAAATAAGTACTAATGGTCCACCAAGTAATGAAAGTGGTGAAAATGCTTCACCACAACTGTGAAATGCTGTTTCAACATTTGGATCTTTAAATTGAAGTGTTAACCATGATGCATGATCCTTTAATTTTGATCGACCATCTTTAAAAAAATAAAAATAAATATACAAAAAAAAATTATAAAAATATATGTATATGTTAATTAAATTAATAAAATTCAAACCTCTGTTATCAAGTTCTTTACGTAATCTTTCACGAAAATCTTTTGAATCTTCACGATTATTAATATTATCAAAATGATTATCAATCATTCCTTGTGGTGTTTCAGCATCTGTTAATGATGTAACACTTTTTCCCATACTTGGTTTAAATGGTTTAAGTGCTTTAACTATAAAATATGTTACAAGTCCAGCTTTTGCAAGTGCTTCTTCACGTTTTTCTCCATATGCTGGTTCAACTTCAAATTCATCATTGAGAAAACTCAATGTAGTATTTGATATATGAACACGTCTACAATAAAATTAATTAATTAATTAAATTAATATTATAATATTTATCTTTATAAATTTTATATTTTACCCAGCTTTTCCACTGCTTTCCATTTTATTAGCAAGTTCAACATCTTTACTATAAACATCAAATTGCCATTGTCTTTGACCAAGTACACCAGCTAATACTGCACCAGTATGAATACCAACTCTCATATCAACTGGACTATTTGTTTTTGCTTGAACATATTTAATTGCTTTAACCATTGATAAACCCATATGAACTGATAATATTGCATGATCACGTCTTTCTAATGGTGCTCCACTTATACAATAATAACAATCACCAAGAATTTTTATTCTCAATTGTTCATACCTGTAAAAATTTTCAGTAGTACAAGTCAAGTCATGTCAGACTTAAATTTTTTTAATTAATTTTTTTATTATATTTTATTTAAAAAAATAAATAAAAATATTTAAATTATTATTATTATATTTAATTATTGTGGTATATTAATTCTTGGAAAATGGAACATGATATTTTAATTGTTGATGGAATGTTCTATCAAGTATATTTGAAATTCTATAGGTACATATTATACATGACCATTGATTTCAATAAATTCCACCCTATTTAATTGACAAAGCATATCATTTGTTCATCAAAACCCTTGTCATTAAAATTACTAAAATATATATTAATATTTAATATAATTAATTTTAATTTTATATAAAAATCTAAATTTCATTTGACCCATATTTTAATCTAAATAGACTGTCAAATACTGTCAAATACAAAAATTAAAAATAGAAAAAAAAATAAAAAACTAATCAAAATAATTTTATTTATTTTGTAATAAAAGAAAAAAAAATGACAAACAATTTATCAGCTGTTTTTATTGGCCTGTCAAGCTGAAAAATTTTACGTGCTGGAGTGGAATAAACCTATACACGAGGTGGTAAATCGATAGAAAAAAAAAAAAATAAAATAAAACAAAGATTTAAAATAGAATAAAAGGGAGTGTATATGAGGTCAAATAAAATTGTAAATAAATATTAATTAATACGGGTATTTACCATTCACTGAGTCTATCAAAACGAGCAAAAAGTTCATTGAGAATTTTGACAAGTTCACTAGCGCTATATGTTGATGATATTGCAGTAAAACCAACAATATCAGCATAAAGTATTGATACATTTTCATGACGTGACATATATATTTTTTTAAATTGTGTATCAAGTGATGCACCAAGATCTTGTCTCATTTTAACAGCAACATGTTCTGGTAATACACTTAATAACAAACGTTCTTGTTCAGCACTTTGTTCTTCAATAACAAGTTGTGCTTGTAAACATTGACGTGTTTCTAAAAATGCACGACGTTGTTGAAATTCAGCTAATAAATAACTTGATGCACCCAATATTGCTGAACCCATTGATAATGAAACTGTTACAATCTGTAAATTAATTTTTTTTATTAATCAAAAAATTATAAAATTTATATTTAAAAAAAATTTATATATAGATATAAAAGACAAAAATAAAATACAAATATTTTCAATTGCAAAGTATATATTATCAATATATGTACTCAGAAATATATTTAAAAATTTTAAAAGTTTTTTTTATATTTTAAAAAAATTTAATTAATTAATTATTTTATCTATAAACTTTGTATATTAAAATATTCGGAAAATTAAAATATTATATATGATTATTAATTAATTATTCAATAAAATTTTTAATGTAATTAATATGTTTTAATATTATTTAAAGTTCGTTAATTATGTTTATTATTCTAATGAGCAATTTGTTTTGAAAAATATATATTTATGGTCAATGATGTTTACTTAATAATATTTATTAACACAAAAAGATCTTTGATAAATAATTAAATAATTTATATCCTTTATCATAATTTAATAATAATTATAATGATAATTTTAATTAGCCCAAATTTGGTTTATTTATTCACGTATTTTGATGCATGATTTTATTGAAACTATACCGCATTAATTATACTTGGTAATTTACGTGCATGTTAAAAGCATTAGTAAATTTTATGTCAGCATAAAATTATATTTTTTTTTATTTAATAATAAAGTATGATTTTAATAAAATTTATTGCTGATAGATAAATTAAAATTATTTTAGTTTTTTATTGATTGAAAGATAATAAAACAAAAAAATTATTATTATGACAATATTAAATGTAACAGTTTGATGAAATATAATATTCGTTATTTTAACTGTTAATTTTTTTTTTTAAAATATGACAAAAAATATATTAATTTCTTGATTAATGTCTACACTATCAATAGTGTCTAACAATTTAAACCTTGAACTCATTTTAAAAATAAAAAATATTACTTTGTATTCAACTTGACATTGTTTGTCCTCAATTTTATAAAAAAAGCCAAGTAATGGAATAAAAAAAAAAAAAATAAACAAACTGAGGATATTAAAATGTTACAGCATAAATATTCAAAAAAGATGAAAAAGTTTTTATTTAAAAAAAATTGATAAAACATACCAATACATCAATTGGTGTTTGAAATGGATTTTTACCAAGTCCAACAACAGCAACAACATATGTAGCAACAGTACCAAGTGCAAGTAAAGCACAATGTAATAATCTAAGTGGTAATGTTGCAAATAATAAATAAATTAATAATAATAACCATCCAAGACTATCACGTTGTGTAACATCTGGTTTTAAAAATAATTGTACAAGTAATTGTGCTGTTGATAAATGCCATGCTAAATGTGGTAATGCTGACCATAATGTATTTCTAGCAGTTGTACCACGTTCAGCAATTGCTAATAAACCAAGATTAAGACCCATAAATATAGCACATGCACCACGTGCTTGTAATTCTGGTTCTGGTGATATTAATGTATAAATATCATAAAAAATTGCTGATAAAAGAAAACAATGTAAACCACCACGTCGTTGTTGTAATGATGATGCACGATATACTTTTTCTAATTTTTCACATGAAAAATTTGATTTAAATAAACTTGAGGGTCTACCTGATTTAAGGTATGACTCCTCATTTGGCAATATATGTTTATGTGATGGCATTTTATTTATTTTTATTATTTTTTTTTAATATTATTATTATTTAAATATATTATTTATTTTTTATTTTTACATACTTTCGTATGACCTTGATATTTATATCCCTCATATCTTAAAATTTATTTCAAGATAAAATTTTTTTTCATATTTTTAAACAAATCACATATTATTTTTATCAAATTTATATATATATTTTTTTTTTTTTTTTCATAACTTTTATATATTTTTAAAATTAAATTTATTTTTATCAACACTTTAATGAACTTTTTCACAATTAATTAAATTAAAATAAATTAAAATAATAATAATATAATTTTTAAAATTTTAAATATAATATTAGTGTAATATTATAATCATGTTGATACCGTTTATCAGCGATTGTAAAAGGTCATTATTAAATAATTTCTTAAATGCACCACCTGCACGTGCGGGGTACTGCCCGGGTTACTACCAGTTTTATCCTTATTTTCTTGATTGTGGGGTATGTATTTTTGTTAACGGGAAAATACCCGACTATCAACGGTACTATCCGATTTTGTTAACAATTTTTATTCGTTGAGACTTGCGCTATATAAAACCCACCCTGGGTCGATATCAAAATCATCATCCCCTATATATATACACACAAATACCAAAAGGTTATGTTGAATTTATTCAAGTATGTACATGTTAATAAGTAAGTAAAAAAATATTTTAAAATTTTATTTATTTTTACCTTTAGTATTCTCAGTACTTTTCACCCTTGTAAAAATTAAGATTTTTATTTTTATTCATCTTTTAATACAATTGTCATACTTTATACATTTCTCATTGTCATTTTTCTTTTTTTCATCACTTGAATTTTCAATTTCTTTTTTTTTTTTTTTTTAATTTCGTCTTTTTGTATTTATTTTACTTAATTTTTTTTTTCTTTATTCTGGTTTTTATATCACTTACTTTTTCCTACTTTTTTTTATAAAAAAAAAATATATATTATCTTTGTTATTGTTATGATGACACAAATATACATTGATAGAAATAACTTGGCCTTAAGATGATCTTTTCCTGTATATTAATAATAAATAATTATTATTTTAAAATATATATCTTCATTCAAATCAAAATACCATAATAAAACAATAAATTGATAATAAATATTTAATTTTTAAGTTAATTTACTTTAAAAAAGAAAACAAATAATTACTAAATAGTTAATTAAAAAAAATATATAATTGATATAAATTGTAAATACAGAGAAAAATAAATTTTTAATTTCCTGATAAAATATTGTCAATAAATAGAATAATTAAGAGTTAAATATTGGATCGATGATCCACGAACTGGAATGCTAAAGCACAATGTCAAAGAGCACAAATAGACTTTTGATTTTTTTTTTTTTATCTAACGGAAAATATTTTCTAAAAATAAAATTACAAGCTTTTTTTTTTGAGAGATGATAAAAAAAAAAAGTATTTATTTATTATTCAAATCAATCAATAAGTGTATATATTTTACTATAAAAAAAAAAATAATAATAAAAATGTATATATTAAAAAAAATTATTGTGATAGTGCCATTTTTAACATTTCTTCTTGAACAATATAACCAACTTGATGCATTTCTTTAACAATTTTAGGTTTTTGACTCAATGAATCAATCCATTTATAATATGGTAATTCTTCATTGATTCCACCATATTTTTTTGGTAAATATTCGGGTGATATATGTTTGTGTAAACTTGACATATTATCACCATGAAAATAAACACGATCTTGCATTTCTTTATTTAATAATGGTTTAAACATTGAATATATTATATCAAATATCCAAGATTGATGAATAATATGAATTGCATGAGTTTTCATTGGAAATGATGTTACCATTAATGCCATAACCATACTAGCAATCTAAAAAATTATATATAAATTTTTTAATATATAATAAATTAAATGATAAAAAAATTATTTTAATTATTTAATTACCTGTGGTGTTATTGACCATGCATGTGCCATTGTTATATTTTTAAGATCAAATAATACAACACCACCAAGTATTTGTGCACGTGGTTCTAATATACCAAGTTCTAAAATAATAACAGTTGCTTTAAATAATTCTTCAAGACTATATTTTTTAGGATCCCAATTACCAATACGATAAATCATCATTCTACGTCCACATTGTGTTCTATATGATGGTACTGTTACAACATCATCATCACCAATATGACGCATTTTAAGTGGATCAACATTTTTATGTATTGATGGATTTTGTTCTTTAAAATCACAGTATCTTACGACCTGTATATAAATTTAAAAGAAATAATAATTTTCAATTTTTTATTTTAACTATTTTTGTAAATTTAATTGGTTAAAATGATCTGTAAACTTGATATCCTTGTGACAATCTAATCAATGAAATCAGCTTACAATGACGCATTAAAAATAAAAATATATATAAAAATAAACTTTATATATATCTACATATTTTTTTGATTTATCATAGAAATTATTTAATTAAAAACTAATTTTAAAAAATTGTCTCTCCTTGGCTACCTATTATATTTTTTTTTTATTCAAAAACATAAAAATCAAAATCCAATTATAATTAAGCTGGCTATAAAAATATCAACAAGATAATACTATTATTTTTTTAATAAATTATATATATATTTTTTTCATTATTATGTGGATAACTTACCAATCGATGAGCACGATGTACATTGAAATTTCGAGCACGTAGAAATCTAATGAGAAAAGCATCGTCCATTCGATGTGGGTCACATTCACCTCTTTCTGTTAAATTCAAATGTTAATTGTTAATAAATATACATATTTAAATATAAATCAAAATTCATTTATTCGAAACAATTTTATAAAGATATTTCTTTCTTTTTGTCATCAAATGCATTTCAATTTAAAAATAAATTTCCAAGTAATTTGTTTGCATGTTTGTATAAATTATAAAAGTTAAATTAATTTTTTTTTTTCAATTATATTTATAAAGAGAATAATATATATATATATATATATTTCTTTTACAATGTTAATTTACGAGTTTTAATTTTTATATACAATTTTATTGATAGCCAATTAAGATTATATCAAAAAAAATTAAAAATAAAAAAATTTAAATTTAATCATTATCCGTCTATTAATTTCTGATTGCAATTAGTCATGGATATCATGGTGTTTGCTATTTTACAAAATAATTATTACCGTATATCATATCACGTAGTTCTTGAAGTGTTTGACACTTGACCTCATCGGTTTCACCAAGTTCTTGTTTAGCATACTCCATAACATCTGGTGGTGGTGGTTCATCTAAATCCAAGTCACATTTTTCTTCTTCTTCTTTTTCTTTTTTATTTTCATTAACATCATCATTTAATTTAGTTAATTTATTTTTTAAATCATTTAAATCATTAACACTGTTAATTTTTTTATCATTATTATCTAATTTTTCATCACGACCTCTTAATAACATTGATTCCAACATTTTTTCTAAATCACCATTATCTTGATCCATTTTTTTTCCTTCAATTTTTCTATAATTTAAATTAAAAATATAATAATTTATTTAGTCATTTGTTATTTTAAAATTTAATTTATATAATTACCCATTATTTTTTCCATTGTAATTTTCCTGTACTTGCAAAATTTTAGTATCAATTTTCGACATTTAAAAATAAATAATATTATAAAATTATTGACAAGACAGATGTATGATAAACTTTGATAATTTATTATATCTTTTGTGTTTTATTATAAATAATAATAATTATATTGCAAAGTTAAATTATCCACTTGATTAATCAAAGATAAATATATATATATATGTTCAAAGGTGCAATTTTTAATTATTTGTTAACTTTTCTGTTCAATATAATTTATTTGTTAAATTTTCTTGTTTTTTATTTTTATTATTTTCTTGTTTTGTTTTTTATTATTGAAGAGTTCCACTTTAACAAAAAAAAAAAAATATTATTATTTATATAAAACATCAGTACATGATAGTTAAAATTATTATAAAAATTTTTTTATAATATTTTTAACAAGTATTTTTCATTTTTATTACTGTCAATAAAAAATTTATTCACATGAAATTATTCCTTTACAATTCTTTTCCTTATTTCAATTTATATCTGTAAATATGTTAAATTAATTTTTTTTTAATTCTCTGTGTTCATTAAAATAATAAAATAAATGACATTTGATATTTAAAATATATATTTTTAGTTTAAATGAAAATTAAACTTTTCATAAATTATATATTTTAAAAATAATTTAAATGATCTTATGCATTTTATAGTTTTTATAATATTATTTTTTTATTATAAAAAAAAAATATTTAGAGTTTATAAAAATTCATCTACAGTAAAACCACTATTATTTTTAAATATTTTGCAATTTAATTTGATACTTAAATTAACCACAGTAAAAAAAATATATAATTTTTTAAATAAAAAAAAATAAATATCTCAAAATGACGTTTGTGAATACATGATTGACCTACTGATGCAATTTTTTTGCAAGACTTGGTTGCACGCGACTTATAAATTGCAAAATAGTGAATGAAATATAAACAAGTAAAAGGAAATATTTTTTTTTTAAAATAATAATACTATTTTATATCTCAGAATATTATAATTAACATGTTGTAAAAATGAATTTTATTTATTCTTTTTTAAAGAATAATTATTTACTTTTATGTTTAAATAAAATTTATTGATAATAAATTATTTATACACATCGAAAAAAGATAACTAACAAATCCATCCTACAATATATCAAAAATATTATTTAATTTTTTTTTCATGTGTTAGTTTTGATAATTAAAATTGCAAATAAATTAAATAAAAAAGAAACAAAGAAATATATATTATCTTTCATAATAAAACCTAACGTACAACTAAATGAATAACAAACAAAAAAAATATTTTTATTGCACATAATAATTATCACATAAAGATAACCAAATATTTATTTAAAAAAAAAATATAAATAAATAACAAACCGTTGATAAGTTTGTTGAGTCAATATTAATATCACAAATTAAAAAACTTTTTTTTTTACTTTCACTTTATTGTTAAATTTATTTTTATTTTTTTCAAAAATTACTTTATCAATTGATGATAATTTATTATTATAATTAATTAAAATATATATAATTTAAAAAAAAAATTTATAAACACACAGTTAGTATGTTAACTTGTTGACTCTTTGATGGGTTATGCAATGAAACTGAGTTGGTTTGGCTAGCAAAAATGGTGAAAGAAAAACCTCTTACTCTTGTGATACCTTCGTCATGGACAACTACACACCTTGTGATGACTTTTAAAAAAAAATCTAACAAAATTTATACATCGTTAATATATTTGTGTCAATATATTTCATTGTTAATAATGTAGTTTAAAAGATAACATTTTTTTATAAATAATAAAATAATGATAATTAAACTTGATGATACAGTTACTTTTTATCTATAAAATCAACCGACAAATATAAATAAATTTTGTTAACATTGTAAATTTTATTTTTTTGTATTGTTAACTATAAATTTATATATTATATTTTACAGGTGTGGCTATATATTTGTTAGTTCATATTTACTTTAAAAACTTCCCATAAACTTTCACACAATACATGAATTATAATTAAAAATTTAAAAAATTTTTTTACAATAATAAATGATAAAATATAAAAAAAAATTTATATACATTTTTAAAATTAAAAAAAGGGTAATTTATTTAAAAAATAAATATTATAAATTTTTTTTTTAAATAATTTAGATACAGTTTTATTTAAAAGCATAAGTTTCATAGTTTAAATATTTAAATTGAGTGATAAAATCTTTGTCTGGAGTTTTTTAAAAAAAATAATATACTGAATAAATAATTGTATGGTCAAACTGGTTTCTCAGACATTGTTTAAAATAACAATAAATAAATTGTAAATTTTTAATTAGAATATTTATTTATTTATTTTTATATAGTTATATTTTCATTTATATTTTTTAATAATTTAAATAACGATGAAATTTATAGATGTAATTTTATTTTAATATGTAAAAGTGCTCAGGGTCATCAAGTTGCATCCTCGGTCTGTTGATTTTACTGTGTTTCAATATAGACATATAATATACAGACAAATATATATATACTTGCGAGTAAATATTATTTTTTTTAAATACCGGAAAAAGAACTTCCCGCCAAGTGCGTCTGTACTAAATGAAATTAAAAAAAAACTTATAATTTTTTTTTTTTATTTAAAAAGAATTTGCATGTTACAAAGGACAAAGATATAAACAAAAAGAAAAAAAAAATTTATAAAAAAATTCAAGTACACGTTTGTAAATATACATCGTAAATTGTAGACAAATGATAAAAATAAATTATACTTGATTTAGTAATAGTATTTTCTTATGTACTGCACTGTAATAAATAAATTTTATTTTATATATATGGCATTAATGAAAAGCTGTTAAATATTTTTTTTTTATAAAATGATAGATAGGAGAAAATATATTTTAAGATGTAAAAATTACATGATGATTTGTAAGTTTGATAAATTACACGCAATAATAGTTGATGTCAACTATTTAGACCCTTTATTTATTTATAATTTAACATGAGTATTTAAGAAAGTCATTCTACCAACTTTGTAATTTGATATATTTTTTAAAAATTTAATTCAACTTTCTATAAAATTATAGAATAAAGATAAAATAATATTTTTGACGATATGTTTAATTAAATTTGCTATTTTTTTTAAAATTATTATCGAACTGATGAGATGAAAATTCGATTCAAGACACTCTGTGAGCCAATTTTTTTTTAAATGTAATAAAATAGAAAATTAACAACAAATTATTGTTTAGATTATTGGTATAATGTTAATAATGATATTTAAATAACAATATTTATTGTTATTTTTTTATTTTATAACGTTTTTAAAAAATTGTCTCACAGGGGGTTTCAAATCGAAATTTTATCTAAAACAAAAAAGTCTCAATTGGTTTTTTTTATTTAATTCATAGATAAATAATTTTTTTTATTAATTATTTTCATTATTAACAAATTAAAATTCATAATTGTCTTTGTTTTATTTGTTTTTTATTTAAATAATATAAATAAATAAAGTTAATATTTAATTAATCATGTTACCATCAGCTGACCAGTTTCTTCGACAAACATCCTGGCCTTATTTATAACTCAAATATTTCTGCATTTATTTCAATTCACTTATCAAAAAACAAAAAAATTCTTATAATAAATTGGTATTTATATACCGCATCAAAATCGATTATACAATTATCTCTGGTCGATTCATTCACGATTAAAACTCAACTATTGTTTGTAAAATTTTCATCAATTTTTAATTTTTTTTATATCAAAAATAGTGTCCATACAAATTATACAAATCGTGCAAAATAAACCACAACTTGTATTAATTGAATAATTAAATAATTTGAAATTCTATATAATTTTATAATATTTTCAATTAAATCATACTCGTGCTAGATAATTAATTAATATTCATATGACAATTAAATTTGAAAAATAATACTTGTTTGAATTTTATTACTGTACGTATAAATAAATTAAATTATTAGTTACAATATCAAAAACTTTTACAATCTATTATTACATATGGATTTCATTTGTGCATTTTGCAATCGTTAATTTAAAAATTTTAAAATAATATAGTTAAAATTATGCAAACTTAAGTACAGGAAAAACCTGTTTAAAAACTCAGTCAAACAAATTTTTATCATATATACTAGTTACCTACTTATTTTTAATTTCCTTATTATTTGAATTATTACAAATAAATATTTATATGATAAAAAATAATTGTATTTTTAATTTATCAAAAAATTTACATTTATTATATTTTTTTTTCTAACATAAACTACTGTGTTTTATATAATATTAATTTTTTTTATTTTTATTATACTTTTGATCTGTATAACTTTGTCCATGACTTTTGAATTGATAAAAAAAAAAAATAAAAAATAGGCGGAAAACAAAGAAATAAAATTGCATATCTTGAAGGTCTTATAAATTTATCTTAAAAAAATTATTGGATGATATAAAACCACATATTTCTATTACAAAAAAAACTCACTGTCCTTAATGTAATTTATAAACCAACACAAATACATCAAAAAAATTATTATTTACATTTATTTTTTATTTTTATAATAAATAATAAAAAATATTTCTCAAAGTCCGAGGTAAACTACTTATTTTTTTAACTCAAATAAAAATAATAAAAACAAATCACTAGTTATCAATAAAATTATAATCAATAAAGTAAACCAAATGTATAATTTATTTTATTTTTTTTATTTTTAAAAAAAAATTATATATTTTATATTTATAATAATTATTATTAACTAATTATTAAACTGTAATTACAAATCGTTATTATTGATAACTAATTGATTTTTTTTTTTTATATATTAGATCAGTATTACGTGACATGTAAATTTTTTTAAAAAAAATTTATTCAAAACACGAATATCTTATTTAAATTTATAAAATAAATAAGTCAAATTTATTATTTTATTGCACATAAAAATAAATAACCAATAAACTTTTAAATATAATAAAACTATTTTTCTATAATTTTCTTCAGTTATTATTTATTTTTTTTTTATATTTAAAAAAAAATTCATTAAAAATTCCAAGATGTTATTTTTTTTTTTTTATTTGATAATTTACTTGAGCACATAACTATTGTTAGACGTCACTAGACAGTGTGTAAATTTTTTTTAATCAACCAGTATAAAATGTCGAAAAAAAAAAAAAAATTAAAAAAACTAATTAAAATATCAAAAGTGGGGAACAGAAAGTATAATTGAGGTTCAGAGCTCAAATAAACTTGTAAACCCCTTCTTGGCTTTTATAAAAGAAGCAACAACTTACACCTTGCAAGTTTTGTTAGCAATTTCACTTTTATAATCGATCTCAATGTGTGAGTGCATGTAAAATTGCATTATATTTAATTAAATTAATTCATTAAATTATCTCAAAATACAACAAGTATATTGTTATTAAATTTTTATCAATATATCAAGTGAAAAATAATTTAAATTATAAATTAATTAAAATTTATTTAAATTAATTTAATTTATTTTTTATATTTTTAGAAAAATCAACCAACAATTGGTAAGTAAATTTTAAATATATCAAAATTAAATTACAACAATTATATTATAAATTATTTATTTTTAAAAAACACATATTTTTATTGCTCAATGAACCTTTCATTTTTTTTTACATGTTTTTGACTGCTTCAAGGACATTTATAAAATTTTTTTTTTTATTATTACTTTTCATCGGTCAAGGTGACCATTTAACTTTCGAAATAATTTAATATTATTATTATTTTCATGGCATGCATTGTTGTATCAAAAAAAATCTAGTGATAAATACTAATTTAATTGTTATCAAATTGATAAAAATGAGCTTTAATTTGAAATAAAGTAATTAGAAATTTTTAAACGTTAATTATTGATAAGTTATGTATCAAAAGTAAATTTAATTTTTTTAATTAATTTATATACACGTGAATGTCAATCAGTATAAATAGGATAGCATGTTTTTATTGTTTCTGACAATCCAAAAGATACACTTGTTATTTTTTTTTTTTTATTTTTACATGTGCGTGTAGTCAAATATGACAGAAACATATTATCAGGATAGAAATGATTGTTGTATTATTATTTATATGAATGTCAAGATTTACAATACATAGATTTACTTGAATAATTTTTATTTTTTTATACATTGAATTATGTTACTTAATTTTTTTTTTATTCATTTTAAAGAGAGGGAAAAATAACAGGGGAAATAGAATTTATTTATTACATTTATTTATTTTTATTTTTTATCTTGTCAATGATTTTTTGATTTTATAAGAACTGTAATGGGGGATTTGATAGGTATATAAGATCAAGACACAATGATAGTATCACCATTTTATTAATGTTTTGGTTACTGAAAATAATTTTCATTTGAAATTTTTTTTTTATTTTTTTCTGGTAGATACTTGTATGTATAAAAATTTAATTGTAAATTTAATTTGATATAATAATTTATTAACATGGAACTTATTAAAGAAAGTGAGTAATATTTTTTTTTATTAAATTAAATTTTTAAATGAAAATATTAATTGTTTTTTAATTAATTCATTAAAATATTTAGAAAAAATTTAATACAAAAATAGTGAAAAATTTAATTTGAAATATGTATTTTTTAAAAATAAAAAATAATTTAATAATATATTTAAATTTTGTAATGATATCTTGGTTTTTATAATGAGAATGTTTGAAACGAAATTGAAAAAAAAAAAAATTAAGACTATTTCAGTATTTATTTAAAAATATAATAATCATCATTATTTTTTTCATCATTGTATCAATTTTAAATTATTTATTTATCATATTTTTAATGACCTAGTTATCAAATAAACAAACATCTTTATAATCAAAACATCTTTGAAAAATAAAAAACAAATTATGCAAAAAACTTGTAAATTACTTGTACTTTATTTACAAGGTTACATTATAAATAGATATTTTTTTTTTCTTTCAATCTTTAGTTCTAAAATTATATTCAAATTACTATGAATAAAAATTATTTTAATTATAATTATTGTAATTAAAATTATATTTTTTCATCAATAAAACATTTCAATAATATATTATTATTTTCAAAAGAAATAAATATATTTTTTTCAATGACATTCTCATTTTAATTTTCAATATGTTTTCAAGATTAATAAAATCCTTTGATAACCAACTAAAGTTACATAACTTTCAACTTATCAGAAGGATAATGAGAACATATTTCAAAGCAAATTTAATATATAATTAACTGTCTATAACTATCAATAGTCACGTGGAAATTTTTAAAATATTTTTTATTTAATTTTACAAATAATTATTGAATAATCAATATTCAAACAAAAGTAAATATTTTTTTTTAATTAATTAATCCAATTATAGAAAAATAAAATAATTATCAATTTATTTTTTTAATTTCATAATATTTTATAACTGTCATTGTCTTTATAAATTTAAATAAAAAAAAAAAAAAAAAATGAATCAATCATGACCAAGTTTATTTATTGAATATTTTTTAAAGGTTTTTATTCTTTAATCATTTAAATTTATATAATATCAGAAATTTTTAAATATTAATTTACATCATTTCATATAATAACAATATTTTTTTCACAATAAAAATAATAATATAATATTGTTTTGATAAATAATAAGAGAATCAGTTGACCTGAATAGATTAATATATATCAAACTAACATTTGGTAAAACTTCTGTTATAAAAGATATTTTAATTATTTTTTTATTTTTTTGTTTTGATATTTTGATCTGTTTTGAACTTGTGATAAGATAAATTTTTAAATAAAATACTTAAATCTGGCAAAAATCATTAGTTTTATTCCAAACTGGTACCAAGATTGATATAATTTAAAAAATTAAATTTTTAAAGGTATGATTGAGACATTATTATTTAATAATTTTAATTTACAACAAATTCATTGTTTAATATAAATTAAAATAAAAAAATTATGTAGTTATTAATTTTAAATAAAAAAATTAATTAAATTTTATATTATTTTAAATTCAATGTACCTTTATAGAATCATCAATTTTCAAATGACGTAAGACATATTACAAGTATATATAATTATCGACCTTGACTCAAACTTGTTTGAGGACAAAATAAAAAAAAATTTCTTTCGTCATTCATTATATACACTTTGATTTTAAATTAAAAAATGCATTATTAAAAATTATTTTTTATTTCATCAGTTTATTGTATACTTGTTGTTTCTTTTTTTTTTTAAATTTCATTTATAAAATTACAAATATTTTTCTATCAAATCATTGATAACAAAAAAAGTTTTAAATTTAAAAAAAAAAAACAAATAAATAAAAAATCAGTAGTTAATTTATATTCAAATTTTTTTTTTTTGTTGAATTTATCAAAGTTAAATATAGATACTAAAATAACGACCTTGAAAATGTTATTCACTAAATTATTATCAACAAAATAGTTTTTTTTTTTCATAAATATTTTAAGTGTGAAAAATATTAAGAATTTGAATAAATAAAAATTAAATTTTACTTTGCATCATTATGTTAATTAAACATTGGTTTTTAATTTGTTATACTAGTATATTAAAAAAACAAAAATGAAAGAAGAAAATAATTAAAATTTAAATTGTTTTTGAGCATTGAATCAACATAAAGTAATTTAATTATAAATTGATTGTCGTCAGGGATATATCAGCTGGTATGACAATATTAAATGTCGTATTAACAAACGACACATCATTATATTAAATGTTTGAGTATTGTACGAGTGAGTCAACAATTTTAGTGATATATATACTGATATCTATGTCTTCCGTTGAGAGCTGATTGCTTTTTTTTTCATTTCTGAATCATTAAAAAAATATCACAGTGTATTTATAACATCATTCAAGTATAGTTTGTTAAGTATTTAATGTGTCGTTGTTATTTACAGAAACAATGTTGACGGATATGGAACAAATGCCATCTTTAAAATTGGGAGATTTTACTCTTGAATTTGAACTTGGTGAACCAAGTCCAGAAATTTTAAAAGTTGCCAAGGA
Source organism: Lysiphlebus fabarum (assembly GCA_011426435.1). Classification (NCBI taxonomy): domain Eukaryota; kingdom Metazoa; phylum Arthropoda; class Insecta; order Hymenoptera; family Braconidae; genus Lysiphlebus; species Lysiphlebus fabarum. The sequence goes on along the minus strand of WSYQ01000242.1, from coordinate 303,503 downwards.
TGAACTCAGAGAAACACCAGAAATTCAAAAAAAAGCTGTTGCTGAACTTAAAGAATTACTTTCAAGTAAATAATTTATAATTTATGAGTTTAAAAAAATTCACTGTAGCTGATAAGCACGCCCACATTATTATCATGTTAAATATTATTTTATTTTTTTTTTACAGAAGAAACTAATATAAAATGTCCATTGGATAATGAATCATGGTTAATACGTTTTTTAAGACCATGTAAATATTATCCAGAATCAGCATTAAAACTTGTTAAAGAATATTATTCATTTAAAGTTAAACATGAAAATGTTTATGCTAATTTAAAACCAAGTAATGAAAAAAATATATTTGAACAAAATATATTAACTGTATTACCAAATCGTGATCAACATGGTAGACGTATACTTATTCTTGAACTTGGTAAAAAATGGAAACATAATAAAGTTAGTCTTGATGAAGTATTTAAAGGTGCTGTAATATATCTTGAAGCAGCAATGTTAGAACCAACAACACAAATTGCTGGTGCTGTTGTTATATTAGATATGGATGGTTTAAGTCTTCAACAAACATGGCAATTTACACCACCATTTGCTAAAAGACTTGTTGATTGGCTACAAGATGCTGTACCACTTAGAATTAAAAATATTCATATTATAAATCAACCATATATTTTTAATATGGTATTTGCTCTCTTTAAACCATTTCTCAGACAAAAATTAAAGGACAGAGTAAGAAATATTATAATTAAATAATTTTCTTTTTTAATAAATATATTGATATTTATTAATTATTTATTTACAGATTATCTTTCATGGAACTGATCGTAAATCATTACAAAAATATATGTCCATAAATTCATTACCAGAATGTTATGGTGGTACTTTAAAATTACCAAGGATAAGTGGCTCTCAATGGTATGAACTTTTAATGATGTGTGATAAAGAGTATGAAGGTAAATTTATTTATATAAAATTTATAATTATATTCTAATTTTATATATTAATTATAAATAATTAAATTTTAATTTTATCTTTTTTTTTTTTTAGCAATCAACTCTTATGGTATTATCAAAAAGAAATAATATATAAATCTTCAAACAAAATTACTTTGTATTTTTTTTTTTTTTGTATTGTCAATGATACAATTCTTTATTAATTTTTAAAATTCTGTAATGTCGTTTCTATATTATATTGCTCAGTAAGAAAAAATTTAATAATAAATTTATAAAATATTTAAACAAAAATAAAAATTTATAGTCAACTTGTATGATCAAAAAATTAACGAGCTTTTTAATATTTTATTATTTAATTAATAATTTGTTATAAATTTATATTTATTGAATATTAAAATATTTTTTTTATTCAATCATTTATATATTATTTATCGAATATTGTTATTTTGTAAAAGTATGAGAGTGTTTGTGTTTTCATTTCAATTACAAGAAAAAAATTATATATGTATTAAATAATTATAAATTATATAAATTTTATCAATTATTTTTATTTCATAATACAATTATATTATTATAAAATTATAAAAAAGTTTTATTTATTTTATCATATATAAATTCCTTGAATAAATTTTATAATTATTTGATTTATTTTCTTAACTCATTATATTTTAATATTTAAAATAAAACATGAATTCAAAGTATACATATATACAAGTCTGAATCAAGTATATCAAGCATAAATTTGTTAATCAAAATAATTAATTACTTTAATTTTTTTCCATTGATTTCGCACCGGAGTAATTTCTTCGACAGTCAGCCAACAACGGAGAAATGTCGGAGTAATGCGAGAGAAATATGTTGAAAAGAGAGAATATTTCGAAAATTTAAAAATTAAAAATAAAGATAAATTAAGAAAATTTATTTAACAAATATAATACTAATTTATTTTTAAACAAAATTATCATATCTGTATAGAGGATATTATATCAAGATTTGAACACAAAAAATACTTATTGTTTTATTTATCAAATATCAATCGTTGAATAATTTTTTCATATTATTTTTTTTCTGTATAACCAAGTTTGCTCGATTCTGAAATTATAATAAATAAAAAATCAATCTATATATAGCAAAAGTTATAAAATGACATAAAAAAAAATAAAACCTACCCTCAAATTCATCACTGAATTGATTAAAATAATTCCAAAGTGGTTCTCCAACTTGGTCAAATGGTAAATCCAAATCTCCTCCATATTTTTGAGGAAGTGCTTCAGCACCAATATAAGATTTTAATGCAGCTTTATCAGTACCATGAAATAGTACTCGTTTACGTAATTTTTCCTGATGAAAAATTTAAAATATAGGTATAACAAAATTTAAATAGAAAAAATAGTTAAAAATATTTTATTAAACTTACTTGAATAAATGGCTTAAATATAGCAAAAACCATGTTAAAAATATATGGTTGATTGATAATATGAACACCTTTTAAACGAGCTGGTAAACAATTTTGAACCCATTCAAGTACTGCACTAGCAAAACTTGGTGTAAAATATGTAACATGACCCAAACTGAGACCATCCATGTCAAGGATAACTCGAACACCACATACCTTAATAATTAAATATTTATAATTTAAACAAAATAAATATATTTTTGTTAATTAAATTAGTGGTTAATTATTATTATTATTATATAAATACTTGAGTTGTTGGTTCAACAATTGCAGCATCTACCAACAGCATAAGACCACGAATTATTTGATCAAGGCTAACTTCTTTTGGTTTCCAAGTTTTACCACCTCGAATAAGTACAACTCTACAACCATCTTTTGCACGTAATGGAAATGACATGAGTACACCAGATAAAAATATTTTATGTTCATTAACTGGTAATAAATTTTTACAATAACGTGGATGATTTATTCGAAAACGATAAAATCTTTTCATCTGTATAATTAAAAATTAAATTAATTAATTCATGAATAAATAAATAAATATATATAAAAAATTATTATTTACCAAATCAAAAGCTGGCTTAGGATACCATTTACATGGACGTAAAAATTTTGCAAAAAAATAATCATCATCAGGTACATTTAAATCTGGTTCATCTGTCAAATATTATAAATAATAAATTTATTAAAATGCTAGACATCGTTTGATAGAACTTACAATTCTCATTCGTAACTGTATGTATTAATATTTATATGCAATAAAAACCTCTTTTCAAACCCTGTAACCCTGATATAGCTCGACATTTTCTCAAGAAAAATTACAATATATTTCTTTCGTTTCAAAAAAAAATTCAAATACCTCTTCGGTCATTATATTTGCCTGATACAAGTTGGAAAATGTTTTCAACAAAAAAAAATTCAAATACCTCTTCAGTCATTATATTCGCCTAATACAAAATCGATATTTTTTCAAAAAAAAAAAATTTAAATACCTCTTCGGTCATTATATTTGCCTAATATAAAATTCAAAAATTAAAAAAAAAAAATTTATGAATAACTCTTCAGTCATTATATTCGCCTAATACAAAATCGATATTTTTTCAAAACAAAAAAATTCAAATACCTCTTCGGTCATTATATTTGCCTGATATAAAATTCAAAAATTAAAAAAAAAAAATTTATGAATAACTCTTCAGTCATTATATTCGCCTAATACAAATTCAATTTTTTTTCGAAAAAAAAAAATTTGAATACCCCTTCAGTCATTATGTTTGCCTGACACAAAATTAAAATTTTTCGAAAAAAAAAATTCAAATTGTATCAGGAGCATAGAATTAGCAAAGAGGTATTCCTACCTTTTTTCGAAAAATTTTAAAATGTGTTGCTACCGATATCTCAAAAAATATTGATCCTACAAAAAAATTATAAATCGATTTGAAATTGTCTTTTCGAGCTTTAAAAGTTCGATATAACTCAGAATTTTTTCGATATATTTTTCGATATGTTACTATCGATATATCGAAAAATATCGATCCTAAAAAAAATGTATAAATCGATTTGAAATCGTCTTTTCAAGACATAAAATTTCGATATATCTCGAAATTTATTCGATAAATATTTCGATATGTTACTATCGATATATCGAAAAATATCGATCCTAAAAAAAATGTATAAATCGATTTGAAATCGTCTTTTCAAGACATAAAATTTCGATATATCTCGAAATTTATTCGATAAATATTTCGATATGTTACTATCGATATATCGAAAAATATCGATCCTAAAAAAAATGTATAAATCGATTTGAAATCGTCTTTTCAAGACATAAAATTTCGATAAATCTCGAAATTTATTCGATAAATATTTCGATATGTTACTATCGATATATCAAAAAATATCGATCCTAGAAAAAATGTATAAATCGATTTGAAATCGTCTTTTCGAGCTCTAAAAATTCGATATAACTCGAATTTTTTTCGATAAATATTTCGATATGTTACTATCGATATATCGAAAAATATCGATCCTAAAAAAAATGTATAAATCGATTTGAAATCGTCTTTTCAAGACATAAAATTTCGATAAATCTCGAAATTTATTCGATAAATATTTCGATATGTTACTATCGATATATCAAAAAATATCGATCCTAGAAAAAATGTATAAATCGATTTGAAATCGTCTTTTCGAGCTCTAAAAATTCGATATAACTCGAATTTTTTTCGATATATTTTTCGATATGTTACTATCGATATATCGAAAAATATCGATCCTAAAAAAAATGTATAAATCGATTTGAAATCGTCTTTTCAAGACATAAAATTTCGATATATCTCGAAATTTATTCGATAAATATTTCGATATGTTACTATCGATATATCGAAAAATATCGATCCTAGACATAATGTATAAATCGATTTAGAATCGTCTTTTTGAGCTCCAAAAGTTCGATACATCTCGAAATTTTTCCGATATATTTTTCGATATATTCCGATCAATATATCGATAAATATCGATCCTAGGAAAAAAGTATAAATTGAATTTGATAGCTTTTTTTGAGCTCTAAAACATCGATATATCTCGAAATTTTTCCGAAAAACATTTTGATGAATTTTCTTTAGTTTCGAAAAAAAATTCGAATACCTCTTCAGTCATTATATTTGCCTAATAAAAATTCAAAATTTTTTCGTAAAAAAAAAAAAAAATTATATGAATACCTCTTCGATCATTATATTTACCTAATAGAAATTCAAAATTTTTTCGAAAAAAAAAAAAATATATAAATACCTCTTCGATCATTATATTTGCCTAATAAAAATTCAAAATTTTTTCAAAAAAAAAAAATTCAAATACCTCTTCGATCATTATATTTGCCTAATAAAAATTCAAAATTTTTTCGAAAAAAAAAAAATTAAATACCTCTTCGATCATTATATTTGCCTAATAAAAATTCAAAATTTTTTCGAAAAAAAAAAAAAATTAAATACCTCTTCAGTCATTATATTTGCCTAATAGAAATTTAAAATTTTTTCGAAAAAAAAAAATTATATGAATACCTCTTCGATCATTATATTTGCCTAATAAAAATTCAAAATTTTTTCGAAAAAAAAAAAATATATGAATACCTCTTCGATCATTATATTCGCCTAATAAAAATTTAATTTTTTTCGATAATAAAAAATGCAAATTGTATTAGAAACATAGAATAAGCAAGGAGGTATTTTGAATTTTTGCAAAATCTTTGATTTTTATCAGGAACATAGAATGAACAAAGAGGTATTCCCACCTTTTTGAAAAATTTTAAGATGTGTAACTGTTGATATCTCGAAAAAATAGATATCATAACAAAAATAATATTGAATTGAAATTCGTCTAATTAATTTATTGTTATTTAAAAATATATAATAATGTATTTTTTATATTGTCTATCTGAAACATCATCATAAAATTAGAATCCTTTTTTCATTGAGTAAATTTTATACACCAGACTTGACTCATCAAATTTTTTTGTAATCAAATATATATATAAATGTTTTAAAATAAATACTAATTTATATCAATTATTCAAATTACTTTTTTTTTCGAACAATAAATTTGAATTAATTATTTTATTTTTTATCATTAAATCATTATAATTTTTTTTTTTCCGATAAATAAATACTAGTGTAATTAAATAAAAAATTCTATTAACCTTGTGACGTTTTTGTAAAATAAAAACAGTATTTAAATAACAAATTTTTTTGATAGAATCAAAGATCAATATTGTGATAGAAAAAATTGTTATTGACACATATTTCTATTCTCAATTGAAGACTACATTTTTTCTAATAGTTACGTAGCTAACAAAAAATAGAAAAAAAAAAAAAAGGCTGATTTCAAGGATAAATTTAGATGGTTTCTCAACAACTAATGAAATAGGTTTTATCTTTTATTTTTCTTTTAAATAATAGATACTTGATTGTTAAAAATTATATTAAATTTACAAAAAAAATATAATTTCGATTTACCTTTTAAATAAGTTCTCATTTCAGCAAGTGATTGATCAATAACTTCAACAGTTTCTCGTAATTCATTTTTTGCTTTTTCTTCAATTTCAATTGATACAGGCTCAGGTTCAAATTTATAAACACATGATTTAATAATTAAAGGTGGTACTTTTTCAACATTTTTTAATATTAATTCATAATTTCCACATGATATTGGATTTCTTGAATTCATTTTAAATCTATCAAATATAATAAATCAAATTATATAGCTTTTTTATTTCCTTATTTTTTTAATGTAACTACACTTTAAACTTACAACTTACCGTGTGAAAGTTTTTTGTTATTTATCTTGATTTTAAAAGTATATATAAACTCACAAATTATTCATAAAACTAAAATAAAAAAATAGCTTAAAGTTTTAACTTAACAATTTGTCAAGTAGTTGATATTTTAATTATTTTTTTTAAATCTGTAAATTGATAGAAAATTTTTCAATACAAATTTATAATAAAAACAAGATAAAAAAAAATTTCAAACAATCCTACCATGAGTGTGTTAACACATGGTATAACTTTCTAAAGTTTTTTTAGAGTGCAATGACTGTTGGCTGGTCACGGAATGCTGGAAATGAGGAGAGATATATAATAGTTGACTGGACAACGTTGAGTCAAGTACTGTGGAACCAGTTAACATAATAATCATTTCATCAGAATTTTCTCCTTCTACTATATTTAATATAATCATTAAGTCAACTCCTACTATTCTCACTTTCATTAATCATATTACAAATACTTATATATGAATATGAATATTTAATATTTTCAAGTTAATATTATATTATAAATTTTCAAAATATATATTTTAAAATGAAAATAATAATTATTTTTTTAAAGAATTAAATTAAATTTTATATAACAATTAAAACTATTAATTTTTAAAATTTATTAAATTATTTTTCAATTTATATATACATATATTTAGTCACAAAAATATTTATTATAAATATTAACAAAAGTATATATCATTTTAAAAAATTTAAATTTTATAAATTTATTTAAACAAGTTATTAAAAAAAAAATATAAAAAAAAATTATATTTTATAATTTTAATATTTTTAACAAATTATTAATTTTTTATATTTTATTTTATTTTAAATTATTAGTATTGTTTTTTGTTATTTTATTTTTGATATCCAGCATGTATGAATTTTGGATTTATTTTAGGTATTATTTTTTTAATGATGTTAATTTTATTCACAGCCTATTTACGAATTCCAAATGAATTCCATTCTGTAAAAATAATAAAAAATATATTAATTAATAAATATAAATTATAATATAATTTATTTTAAATTTAATTACCTTCAATACGATCATTGCATTTTATAATTGCTGGAAACCAATCAGCAGCAGTGTAATCAATTTCTGGAAGTTGTCCACCATAATTTTTAGGTAAATGACTTGGTGCCATATGAGTATGAAGAGAGCTCATTTTTGATCCATGGAAAAACATACGTTTTCGCAATTTTTCACGAGTGAAAGGTTTAAACATTCTCCATACAATATCAAAGAGAAATGGTTGTTTAACAAAATGTACCTGTTTATTTAAAAAAAAAAAAAAAAATCACAAGTTATTATCTAGTTTTTTGTCAATTATATCTTTATAATTTATATAATACCTCTTTTAATCTAAGTGGCATTGCATCTTGTATAAATGTCAAGAGTCGCATACTGAATGATGGACTGAGGGCCATTACTTGTTTCATGGAAAGTCCTTCGAAATCCATAATTACAACAACACCTCGTACCTAAAATATAAATCAATAAAATTAATAAAAATTAATATAACAAAATAACAAATAATAACAAATAAATTATATCATTTTTTTATAGTCTTCAAGTTTAATATAAATTCTATAAAAAAAAACCAATAAAAAAAAGATAAAGTTATGCAACTTATCAATATCACATTCTTATCGAAATATTTTATAAACAACAAAAGAAAAAAAAAAATAAAATAAATTATGTAAGATCAGATTTATTATCATCATTATAAATCAAAGAAAAAATAATATTTTAAATTTGATTTAATTGAAATTTATATATATTTTTGTTTGGCTTATCAATATATAATTACAAAAAAAAAAAAAAAAAATTAAGGATAATATTATTAATAAGATATTAACAAGATATTTATCAATAAATTACATAATTATATGATAATAATATTAATTTGTTATTTGAATATTTGATATAAAAAAAAAATCTATAAAATAACAATTGCAACTAGATTGAACTTTGTAGTGCATGAGTATGCCCACCCACTGAAAATGATATCATTTTGTTATCAGTAATGTACAAAGTTCATTTGTTTTGTTCATCAAAAAAATATAATCATTTAATTTAATTTATATCATTATTATAATTATACAATTTTTAATATTATAAATTTAATTATTTACCTGTGTTTCTAATTCAAATAATGCTGCTTGATGAACAAGATAAAAAATTCTAAACATTTGATCAGAACTAACTTTACTTGGATCCCATGATTTACCAGCATTAACAATTAATACACGTCTTTTTTTATGATCACGATCTTTCAATACATTAACAACATTATTTTCAAATATTGCTGTTTTTTCATCAACTGGCATTAAATTATCAAGTAATGCTGCATTTTTAACTTTAAAATCAGCAATACGTTGCATTAAAGCAAATGCACTTTCAGGATAAAATTTACATGGTCTTAAAAATATCATAAGAAATTCATCATCTGTTCTAAAGTACAAAGTTGAGCATTCTGAAAACAAAAAAAATTTTAATTAATAATCATATAATCTATTATTATCATTTTTTTTTTTTTTTTAAAACATTTTCAGGATACAGAAAAATAATGATCTTCGAACTTATTGTTAGTTTATATAAACATGTAATCTCAATTGTTTTGTTATCTTTAATTTATCATTATCATTTTTTGTTAAATTATTTTTGAATTATTATATTATTTTTTTCATCATTAAATATAAATTTTAGTAATCATCAAAAGTTCAGAATTCTTGATTTATATTATTCCATTGATAATTTAATCAGTAAATTTTACGATGATGGTTTGCTCAAGTCAGATAATTTGCATGTGAACTTTACTCTGATAACCTGCTGCTATTATAAATTCAAAGACCCTTTTTATAATTTACTTATATTTCATCAATTTTTTTAAAAATGAATAAAGAATATATTTTTTTTAATGTAACATGAAATTATTTATAAAAATTGACATGAATTTTTTTTATTATATACTATTATTCTCATTAATTTAATAAATAAAATTGATATCATTATTTTATAAATTATAATGATCTAAGTATAACTTTTTTTTTTTTTATATTTTATTTGTTTAATAAATAAAAAATAAAAATATATAAATTTAACTTGTAAATATTTCTTTTCTATTAAATTTATTTGTTAATTAATTATTAATATTTAATTTTTAGAAAAAAAAAAAAAAAACTGTTTAATTTTAATTACATATTTTATCAATAAAAAATATTGAATTAAATTAATATAAAAATTTATTAAAACAGATAAACTTACCCTCAAGAAGTTTTCTAAGTGCTTCAATTCCATTTTTAACATTCTCAGGTGTTTCTCTAAGTTCTTTTTCAGCTAATTCTTTTGTTTCTTCATCAAGTGGTGCAGGATTAAGTTCAAAAGACATAATTATTATTTTTAAAAAAAGAAAAACAAATAACAAATATTACAGTTATAAATTAAAATAAAATAAATCAATTGTTTATTGTTAAAAGGTATTAACGACCCTTGCAGTTAGACGTTCACGATATATCTGGTGTGAGTTGATCTTTTGGGGAAGCTCTTGTTAACAACCATCTCCATACAATCTTTGACCACTTCAAAGTCCAATCGAATCTCAGGGATTTATATATATATAAATATGGCAATGGGGGAATATATATTTTTTATATTATATATACTTATATATAACAATAATCGTCATAAAAACAGATATTGATAATAAAATAATCAAAAACTTTAGCATTTAAGTTATTATCAAACGTTGCTCTTGTAACCACCAACTTGAACTGTATATTTTTATTTATTTATTTTATTATTTTATTTTGTTTTACTTTATTAAAACTTTTATCTGATGAGGTATGTGTCATCGAAAAAAAATATTATTTCTCAATTTTATTATTTATTTATCAATGAAATATATATAATTTAAATATATTTTAATGTTTTTTATTTCTTCCAACTCTTTTTTTATCAAGTAACACTTTATTAATATTTTTTGAAATAATAACACTTTATATGTTTATAATTAAAATAAAATTTACAAACACTTGTGTTTTTTTTTTTTTTTAAATTAATTATTATAATTTAGATACGTAAAACTGAATTTTGTTTTAATTTGAATTAATAATTATATTAAAACTTGTTGTTATTAGTTATTTAGATAAATAAATAAATTTTTATTCTAGATATTTTTTTAACAAGGGTTATTGTTTCAAATTTATTTAACAAACTGAACAATTTACTTGATAATTTTATTTATTCTTTTTTTCTCATTGAAAATTAAACAAAGAATTTATTTAAAAGTTTCTGTAATTGACTCAACTTTTTTTTATTTGGTAAATAAAATGTGGTTTTTCATATTTGGTCACGTTTAAATAAAAAAATAATTAAATTTTATCTTTTAAAAATTGATAATCTGTTTTAATCTGTTTTTTTTTTTTTATTATTTATTGTTATGAAATTTATTCATAAGAAATGATATTAAATTTTTTGCTTGTACTCGTTATGATAAGTAAAGATTCAATTATAATTTTATCGTGGTTATTATTTTGAGTAGATCATTGTAATTTAAAATGAAAAAAAATATAAATATTCTTACAACAAAAAAACAAATTGATTTTTATGATAACAATAAACTTATCAGTAAAAAATATATTATTCTAAAATCCCAAAATACGTTAACATAAAAAATAAAAAAAACAGTAGGTATAACTTGTAAATTGATCATGTAAATTTCTAAATGACAATTAATCTACTGAAATGATTTTTTATCTGATAAAAATGATAACAATATTTTAATAAACATTTTATCATTATTATACAAACAAGTATGAATATTTTTTTAAAATAACAATAATAAAATTCGTACCTGTTTAAAGACATTTTTTATAATCATAACAAAACAAAAGACTTCCGCAATTGTCAATATGCAATCACACAAATGCAATTACGTTAATGAAATGAACAAATCCCTGAATATAAATAAAAAATCAACACCTGTAATAAAAAAAGGAAAAATTATGTTTTTTTTTTTTTTTTTTTCATTATAAATTAAAAATGGCATATACTCATCTGTAGTAATGTAGGTATATTTATTCATATATTCATTGACAAGATGAATATTTATTTGTTGTTAAAAATATAAAAACAATTGTCTATCATCATAAAAAACATTATTATTTATTATGCCATGACATTTCATCATTTTACAGAGCAAATGATTCTAACCTAACTTTAATCAAAATAAAAAAAAACAAGCACAGCTGATTGTCCAGTATTATTTACAATTATTTATTTATAATTCAACTATATTTTTAATAATTAAATATATTATAGCTCAATTTACCATTCATATTTTACTATCTGAGTAAGTTGTAAAATTACAACAATTAACAGTAACAATATTGTTGATTTTGTAATAATAATAATTATTTCAGACAAGATGATTATTCAATAATAATGACAAAGAAAATTTGATGAATATATAATTAATTATTATAATTTTAATGTGAATAATAATTTTTTAAATATAAAAAAATTAATCATGTCAATACTTTGGAAATTAAGTAATTGTAAAAATTTAAAAAATTTAATAATAAAATTTGATTTAAATAAAACATGTAAATTACATTCATTAAAATTTATAAATAATACAAATAAAAAACAAATAAAATTAAAACCATTATTAACATCAATAATACGTAATAAATCAAATAATATAAAATTAATAACAAATAAATCAGAAATAAAAAGATTATTATCATTAGCTAAACCAGAAAAATGGAATTTAACTGGAGCAATAATATTTTTAATAATATCATCAGCTGTTACAATGGCTGTACCATTTTCAATTGGTAAAATAATTGATATAATTTATACTGATAATGAAGATAATAAAACAAATAAAAGTTTAAAAAATATTTGTTTAATATTATTTGGTGTATTTATAATTGGTGCAATATGTAATTTTGGAAGAATATATTGTATGTCAACATCTGGACATAGAATAACAAATTCATTAAGAAAAAAAGCATATACTGCAATATTAAATCAAGAAACAGCAATGTTTGATAAAGTTAGTACTGGTGAAATTGTTGGAAGATTAACTGGTGATGCACAATTAGTTAGTTCAGCAGTAACATCAAATATATCTGATGGTCTTAGAAGTGGAATAATGACAATTGGTGGTGTATCAATGATGATATATGCATCACCACAATTAGCTATTGTTGGTTTATCAATTGTACCACCAATAACAATAATTGCATTATATTATGGACGTTTTATTAAAAAAATATCAAAAGATGTACAAAATGGTTTAGCACAATTAAATACAACTGCTGAAGAAAAAATAAGTAATATTAGAACAGTTAAATCATTTGCACAAGAAATTAATGAAATAAAAAATTATGATAAAAAATTAAATAATTTATTAACAATATGTTATAAAGAAAGTTTATATCGTGGTATATTTTTTGGTTTAACTGGTTTAAGTGGTAATGCTATGATATTAAGTGTATTATATTATGGTGGTGTTATGATATCTGATTCAACAATAACTGTTGGTAGTTTAAGTGCATTTTTATTATATGCTGCATATACTGGAATATCAATAACTGGTTTATCAAATTTTTATGCTGAAATGAATAAAGCACTTGGTGCTAGTACAAGATTATTTGAATTTATTGATCGTCAACCAAAAATACCAATAAATGGTGGTAAAATATTAGATAAACCATTAACTGGAAAAATAACATTTAATAATATTTATTATTCATATCCATCAAGAGATAATTGTTTAATATTAAATAATTTTTCATTAAAATTAAATTCATCATCAGTTAATGCTATTGTTGGTCAATCAGGTTCTGGTAAATCAACAATTGCATTATTATTATTACGTTTATATGATCCAAATTCTGGTTGTATTAAACTTGATGATTATGATTTAAAAGAACTTGATCCAACATGGGTTAAATCACAAATTGGTTTTGTATCACAAGAACCAGTATTATTTAATGGTTCAATTAAAGATAATATTAGTTATGGTACTGTTGAACCAACTGAAAAACAAATAATTAATGCTGCTAAATTATCAAATGTATTAGAATTTACTGAACGTATGACTAATGGTCTTGATACAATTGTTGGTGAACGTGGTATAACACTTAGTGGTGGACAACGTCAAAGAGTTGCTATTGCAAGAGCACTTATAAAGGTAATATTAATATTAATTTAAAATATATTTATTTATATAAAATAATATTAATTTATATTTATTTATAAATTTTTTTTAGAATCCAAAAATATTAATTTTGGATGAAGCAACAAGTGCACTTGATGCAGAAAGTGAAAGTTATGTACAAGATGCATTAGAAAGAGCAACACAAGGACGTACTGTATTAACAATTGCACATCGTTTAAGTACTATTAAAAATTCTGATAAAATTGCTGTAATTGATAAAGGACAAGTTGTTGAAACTGGAAATTATAATGAATTAATGCAACTTGATAATGGATTATTTAAAAAATTAGTTAAACATCAAACATTCAGTTAAAATGTAAACTTAATTAATATACCTGTTATTAAAATTATTATCAAAATTTTATTGTTATTTTTATTTTAAGGAATTAAGTGGTTAAAAAAAAATTTATAATATACATGTTTTTTTTTTTTTCTGCATATATTTTGCTAAAAAAATTATATATACAGCTGTCTTAAATTATTGATCTTTATAAGTTTTATAGAATTTTAAATTCATTCATTACATTCAACATAGTCAAAATCTAGAACTATTATGTTCATATTCCCATTATTTCCTTTTTATTCTTTTTACCAACAAATTACAAACAAGATTAGTTTTTTTTTTTTTTTTTTTTTTTTACAAATAATATTAGACAATTGAACATTTTACCATTTTGTTTTTTTTTTTTCATTCATAAATTATTATAATTATATTATTTCATTAACTGACAATCACACACAAAGCTTTTAATTTTGTTGATATAATAATCTTGAGTTTTTTTTTCTTTTATTTTCAGTACTTAATAAATTCTGGTTTTTAAATTATCTTTATTTTGAACAGGCAGTGTTATTTATTTATTTTCAAAGTTTTATTTAAAAGAAAAGAAAAAAAAAAAAAAACCCTCCGTTATTATTTAATATTAAATTATCTTTCAGCTGCAAAAAAAAAAAAAAAAAATATATACTTAATGTTTATTTATAATTAACTAAACGACACAAACAAACAAAAAAAAAATAATAATAATTAACTCAGTGAGAGTGTCCTGTGGCTAGATAATAACGGAGTTAAAATAAAAATGATAATTAATTATTTTTTTTTTTAAAAACACATTGTTTAATTCAAATTAATATATGATAAAATAAAAAAAAGATTGATTTTAAATTAAAAAAAAAAAAAATGATGTATTATTTAATGAATTTTTTTTTCAAGTGATTAAAAATTAAATATATTAACTCTTTGTTTGATAAGAAGATTCTTCTTCCATTGGTTCATCATCTTGTTGACATACAGACATTGATTCTTCATTATCAATTTCCATTGATTCTGTTGTTTGATTTTTTTCTACAATCTCAATATTTGTTGTAACTGTTGTATCTTCAATTGATGGATCTTGTTGTTTATTTGATTCAGTTATAATATTATCATCATTTGTCTCAACATTATCACTGATATATTCAACAATTGATTCACCACTTGATACTGATGATTCATCTTTTGGTTCTTCAACAATTGGTATTGGATCTGGTACAGTATTATTTGTTGATTTAGCATCATCATCCATGGCTTCTTGAATAACAATATTTTTTTCTTCTTCAATTTTATTATCTTGAATATTATTTTCATTTTCTTCAATAACTGGTTCTTCAATTATTGGCTTTGATACATCAGTTGTTTGTTCTTCATTAATTTTATCATTTTTTGATTCATCATCAGTTGGTTCAGATGATACAATTTCAGATGTTTCACAAGTAGTTTCTGTTGCTGATGTTGTTGTTGTTGTTGTTGTAGTTGTTTCTAAACTATCTTCAACTGTTGTTGATTCTTCTACAGATTGTACTGCTGTTGTTGTTTCTGTTTTTATTTCTTGTTCTTTATCATTATTAGAATTTTTTTCATTATCATCAGATTGATTTATTAAATCTGGTTCATTTTTATTTTCATGATGTGTTGTTATTACTGAACAACTTACTTTTGTAATACCTTCATTTTCATCAACTACATCAGATAATTCATTTGTTTGATTTGTTGTTATTTTATTTATTGTTTCAGTCTCTTCAGTGATAATTAATGTTTCATCATTACAAACAGTTTTGGTAATTAAATTATCATCAATAATAGTATCAGTAATAATATCTGATTTAATATTTTCATCAGTATTATTATTTTTTATAACAACATTATCATTATCAACAATATCTGTAAAATCTTTTGTTTGAAATGTTGTTTGAATTTTTTCATTATCATTTGATTCATTATCATTATTATCTGTATCAGATATTGGTTGTGAATTTGTATCTTCATTTATAATTGATTCTGTTACAACATTAACAATTTCAGTAACTTGATTCATATTATTTGCTAAATTTGCAATTTCATTTGTTGTACAGACAATTGAATCAGGTATAATTGTTGATAATGAAGATGCTAAAATATCTGGTGTTGTTAATATTTCTTGATTTGTTGATACTAATATATCAACATTAATATTAATTTTATTATTATCATCATCATTTTGAATAACAGTTTGACAATCATCATTAGATTCATTTGTTATATTTTGTTGAATAATTGATTCAGATATATTAACATCTTGTTCTTGTGTTGGTAATGATACAGTATCACTACTTGATTCAATTGTTGTTGTTGTTGTTGTTGTTGTTGGTGTTGTAGTTGTTGTCGTTGTTGATGATGTTTCTATTGTTGCTGCTGCTGTTGTACATTCTTTTTCCCATGCATCCATTTCAATTTCATGTGTTTGTTGTTGTTGTTGTTGTTGTTGATTTATTGATACATCTTCATCAATTGAACCATTTAATAAACTATCACCATTTTCACTTCTTCTACCACTACCTGGTTCTCTTGTTGATACAACTAATATATTTTTTTCAATTGCTCTCATAAATTTATCAACACGATTATATTCTTTTCTTGGTGATGTTAATAATTCACATAAACGCTGTATTGTAAATGGTGCATTTGCAAATGATTCAAGTAATTCTAATAAATTACATTTCATATTATCATAATTAAAATTTTCAATATTTGGACTTGATGCTAAATCAAGTGTTGGACAACTTTCATAAAAATCAGTCATGACGCGAACAAGTTTTTCACGAAATAATGGCTTAACTAATGGCCATTGATAAACAGAATCACCTGTTTTAGCAACAAAATTTATGTATTCATCTAATTCACGTGGAATTTCTGTTGGTCGTATTTTTTGAAATTCTTCTAATGCATGAAGTACTTCTTCTGGATTTTCCATTTTCTTTATATTATTAATGTTATTTTAATTTAAATAGGTATAAAAAAAAAAAACACTTTGTTTATAATTTACAATTTTAATTATTGGTTATGTTATTATTTGTTATTATTTATATTTAAATTTATATTATTAACAATAGAATATTTTGATATTAACGTCAATTTTTGTTTTTATAATTGTTATAATAGTTGTTAAAAAAAAATTTCACCGGGGAGCACACACAACCAAAATTTCAGGACTCACACACAAGGTCATCTCTTTCCTCACACACCTGAAATTACAGATTATTATTGTTTGGATGATTTTCAAAATGGGAGCAACAAACATAAAGGTACGTTTTAACTGTACAACTTTTTCGTCTAATATCTAGGGATTTTTATATTTCAATGTTGGCCTTTTTGGTATACAATTTTTTTAATTTAACATTATTTAATTATTGCAACGATCCAAATGCAAATCAATGTGTTTATATGTTTATTATGTAATTATAAAATTATTTAGAATTTTTAAATACTAATTTTAATTAGAAAAAAAATATATTATATTTACATATTTTTTTTTTTTCTGTGAAATGGTGGCAAAATTTTGTACTAATTACCCGCGAAATTAAATCCAATATGGCGTCCAATTTGAATATTATTTTTATAAATAATTGTGTTTATTTGTAATTAAACTTTTTTAAAAGATTAAAATTAAAGTTTAATGCTGATGACTGTACAAGAACTCAACTAATTAATCTTAATTTAATTGATTATATTTTTTTTTTTTATCAAGAATTATATAAATTTGATAAATAAAGCAAGATATAAATAACGTTAATTAAATTATTATATATATTTACATAAATTTTTAAAATTGCGTCATAAATATATAATCATTTGATTTATTAATAATATTTTTATCATTATTTATATTGTACATAATTTAATTATTAAATAGAAATTTATCAGGGAAGACGATTAAAAATTCGTTGTTGATAATCTTCCAAAGAAAAATAATAATAATTGAATAAAATAAAGTTATAAGTACTTCTTAATAATATAAATTAAATGTTAATAATAATAAAAAACTTATAAAGATTATATTTTGATTTAACTCAAGTAAATAATAATAGTTAAACATATTGAAAATAGTAATAAACTTAGGTAAACAAACCAAAGGAATGTGTACAATAAAAAGGCAAGAAAAAACAAATAAAATAAAATAAAAAAATAAACTAAATAATATAAATATTGTTTAAATAAAGATCTATATAATGTTATTGTTATTTAATAACTTTTTCTGTTTAAATTTTATGCAAAACTTACAAAATTTAAGATAAAAATAAGAAGAAAAAAAATACTTGCAATTATTATATATAGTTAGTAAGTCACATAATTGTTTTCTTCCTCTTTTTTATATTTTTTCATCATTATTTTCTTGTAAATAGATATACCTATATATATTATTTAACCAACTAATAATTAAAAAAAATTAATATCAAATAATTTATATTGATTTTAATATTCTCTTGATCAACTATTTAATCAATATTATTATTATTTATTTTTTCTTTTATTCAATTATTCATTCATGTCTTCATTCATGCATCTTTTTTTTTGTTAGATAATATATTATTATCATAATCGACTATCTTATTTTTTAATATTTAACAATTCTTGTAATAAAAAAATCTTGTTTTTGTTTTATTTTATTTGACTAGATTTTTTTATAATATTATTTAGTCTTTTTTTATTACTTTTTTTTTTGATGTTGCATTTGTTGTATTTGTTTGAGGATTATTATCAGTTTCACCTTCAATCAACCGATTTTTAGCTTGTTGTCGTAATTGTGCTCTTTTTAAATTTGTCATTAATTGACTTGATTGATATAACCAACTTGCCTGTTTAAATAATAAATATATTAATTATTAATAAATTAAATAATTAATAAATTAAAATAAATTTATTTAACTTACCACCATTATCATACAATTCATTAATATTGGTACAGAAAATACAATTGATATAAATAAGCCTTTTGAATCAAAATATTGTTGTCTTGAAAATGCCCTATAACAAGTAATAATATTATTTAAAAATATTTATTTACAATTAGAATTAAAATAGAAAAAAAAAATAAATAAGAAAATACATACGACCAATTACTAGCAGCAATTTCATTAATATTTTCAGAGAAATAAACTAAGAGTACTGTAATAAAAAAAATATCATGTTAAAAAATATATTATTATTATAATAAATAAATTAATCAATATTATAATAACTTACATAAAACAAGAAATAATAATATTTGGAAGTTTGCATGATTTCTTGTCATAAATGCAGTCATAGTTATTGCAACATGAAAAGTTAATAAAAATACCAGCCATGGATCACTCCATTCAATCTAAATAAACAAAACAAATTATAAATGATAATTTTTAGATAAAAATATAGCAACCAATGTAAATCATTGTTATCATTGTGACGTTTATAAAAACATCAGGTGAGCAAGATAAAGTAATATTGA
The DNA here is from genome assembly GCA_011426435.1 of Lysiphlebus fabarum. NCBI lineage: Eukaryota > Metazoa > Arthropoda > Insecta > Hymenoptera > Braconidae > Lysiphlebus > Lysiphlebus fabarum. Next base: position 283,783 of record WSYQ01000242.1, on the reverse strand, counting down.
AAGAAAAATTACATTTTTTTAAGAATTAAAATAGTAAAAAAATAAACTTTAAATTTATATTATTATTTAAACAACAATAAACATTATCTATTTATTTAAATAATAATCAAAAAATAAATATAACACGACTACAATATGTCATATCAATTGATCAACAATTAAATTAAAAAAAAGGTCATAAAAATAAAAAAACAAAACATTAAAAATTCTAAATAATATTATAAATAAATAATATAATTATAATAATATTTAATTATTACAATAATACAATTGAAAGTTATATTTTTAAAAAAATATATGTAAATAAATTTCGATCATTCTAGATGAAATAATAACCTTAAAAAAATTGTTTAAAAATATTGTTTAATTAATATGTTTATAATGCATTTATATTAATATATTAATTGATAAAACTTACTGTTAATATAAATGGCCAAACACCATCAATTGTATCGGTGTTTACCAAATTATTTGTCGACATATTATATTGAAAAATAATAAATTATTTGCATACACAACTATCATACAATTTTACTCATAAATAATGAAGAAAAAAAAAAACTTTTTTGGCATCAATCTGATAGTGTATACACAAGAATACACATGTAAATAATTTAAATATTTTATTTACACATATGCAATAAATTATAATAAATAAGCCAAATAAATTACTATTTTTTTTTAATTTTTTTGTTAAAGTAGCTTTTTTTTTTTTTTTAATACACTGTTGCCTGTTAGAAGTTAAAATTTATACTGACAATTTTGATGACACAGTTGGCTGTTTCTTTCTAAATTAAACAAATATTTATTTATTATTTAAAAAAAAAAATGTTTCTATACTTTAACTTGTGTTGAAAAACATATATTTTATAAATTAAAAATAATTTCATGTTAATAAATTCAAATACAATATGATTATTATATTTATTTTTTAATTTTATTTCAAGTTTATTTTTTAAAATTTAATTTTCTATTTAAAAAATAATGTTGTTTATTTATTGAGGCCTACTTTTACCTTGTAATTTATGTTTGTTATTGAATTGTATGAAGTTAAGGTAATTTGAAAAAATTATCTTGTAAATAAATTGAAGATAAAAAATATAAATTTTCAAAAAAAATTGTCTTTATTTAATTTGACAAAATTTAATTTATTCATAATATTTTTTCAACAAACAAAAATAAGCCATTCTATGAATATTTGTAAATGAAATATTTAATTGTAATCTTTATTATTAAAACAAGATTACAAAATATTAAAAGTATCTAATAAAATGATATTTAATTATATGAATAATATTGATTGTATAATTATTTAAACAGTCGACAATATACGATTGAAAATTGTATTTGATAATTGAGAAAAAATGATTAATAAATTTTAATCAATCATCTGTATCTAGATCTTCTAAATCATCATCTAGACCATCAAGATCTTCAGTAAATAGGTTTTCATTAATTGCCAATGCAGCTGCACCTTCAACAACAACAGCCACTGTAATAAAAAAAAAATATATAAAATAAATAATAAATGAATGAATGAATATTAATAAATAAAAATGGAATATTTAAATTGCTAAAATATTTACCAGATGATTCACCATTAGTTTGTGATACAGGTTTTTTTAATCTATCAGTACTAGCAATTGTTATTCCATTTGAATCTAATTCACTTGCTTCCATAGCAAGTCTATCCATATCAAGTTCTTTATATTCAACATCATCAACATCTTCATCATCCAAACGATAACTATCAAATGCTTCATCACCATCCTCAATATCACCAGCAGCAAGTTCAGGATTAAATGAAAACATTTCACGTCCAGAAATACCAACTTGTCTACCAGCTTTAAAATCATTACGTTTTTTTTCTTCATCTTTAATTGCTTTATCTTTTTTTTCTGTTAATTTACGTTTTTTCCATGATAAAAATGTTTCAAGTGTTATACGAGTTTGATTTGGACCTAAATTTGCTCTTTCTCTTTCAATAAGATCTTCCAATGATATTTCATCTTTTTTATCTTCTTTTTTTTGATCTTTTTTTAATACAAAACCAGGTGGAAGTGCATGACGATAAATACATTTTGTTCCAGATGGACATTCCCAAAACCATCCATATTTTGATCTTTCAACAGCTTCCAAAAAATGCCTACATATAATATCAGTACCAGGTCTACTACTAGCATTATCACCACCAGTACCATGTTTTTTTTCAACAACTTCTTTTAATTTTTCTTCATCCCAATTATCCATTGTATCAGCTTCTTTATCATCATCTCTCATGTCACAATAAAGTGAACGTTTTTCTGCTTTTCTTTCAATTGTTAAATCATGAGAAAATTTACATTTATCACCTTTTGTACATTGTCCTTGTTTAAAGAATGCACATATTACAGATTTTGGATCAGTACCTAATTTAAATGACAAAAATAATAATGACAACAACAATTATTTGTTTTTTTTTTTTAAATTGTAATAAATATTAATAAAATAAAAATAAAACCTTTTGGAATTGTTTGTGATTGTACTGGTTTAAATAGTAATGCTAATTCTTTTTTTTCTTGTAATTTTTTTTCTTTTTCCAATTTCTTGGCAGCTGGATCCATTGATTTGCCATTTGGACCACCAGATTTTACTTGTTTTTCTACTTGCTGAATAAATTTTTGTTGTTTACCACCTTTTTTATTTTTGAGACCAAAAGTTTTATCCTAAAAAAAAAAATATATATTTATCATATATTAATTAAATATATTAAATAATTAATATAATATGTCAATAAAAATGGATGAAACATGTGCTCCAGCATTGATTTCCAATAATGATAAACATACTTTGACATACCTCAATAACTTTTTCTTTTTTTTTTATTTCAGTTTTTTTACTGGGTCCTGGTGCTTTTTTAGGTGGCATTTTTAAATTTTATATATTGTTTAATGTATTTAATTGTTTAATATAATTAAAATACTTTAATAACCTCTTTTTTTTTTTTTTTTTTTTTTTTTTTTTCAGCTGTGTGTAGTAAAACCAACACAAACAAGCAAAATATATATGGAGAACATTAAAGTGAGACAGAATGCTCATGCGTTGTTGTTTTTTAATTAAATAATTTATTAACTAATTATTAATCATCGTTTATAATAATTATTATATTAGTAATATATTTTAATATGTCATCTAAAAATAAGTATCATTAAATATTTTACAGTAAAACTTGAATAATATATACTTATATTTATATGTAAACAATATTTTCAATTTCAAATTGATTCTACTTTACCAACAGTCAACAACTAATATTTTCATCAATAGATGGCGCACCGCGAATTTTCAAATTAACGGCGTCATTTTTGCCTCAACGGTTCTTGATTCTCAGAATTATTTCCAATTCTTGGAATCTCGGTAACGGAGCTGCTGTGATTCCCCCTTTTTTTTTTTGCTCTTGATTTTACGTTTTTATTGTCGTTTTTAGTTAATTAAAAGTGATTATTAATTGTTTAGTTTAATTGTAAGCTTGTTTTGAATGTATTGTGTAATAAATAAGTAAAAATTTTGATATATTTTACGGGTTAAATGGTCATTGTAGATATACGATATCCGGGGAGAAAAAAAAAAAAAAAAAATCCCCCCTCGATGATGTGCAAAAACAAAAACTGAAGCAAAAGGTATGTAAATATTATGATATTTTATTATTATTTATTTTTTATGTATCTAAATATAATAATACTTAATATTTGTTGAATATTCATAATATAATTTTAATTTGTAGAAATTATAGAAACTAGACCTGGAGAAAATGGTCAAGGTCTTGACTTGGGTAATCCAACATCTTGTTGAAACATCTTGTTGACAATAATAAAACGTATTGAATAGCCAGAAGCTGTCTAAGAAGTTTTAATGTTGATTTATCTGCATTAGTATGAGTGAGCTAAAGCGTACGACGTCGTCTTCAGGGACAAATGGCCAAGAAGATGACGCGGTGCAATGTTGAAGATGTTACAAGGTATGTTTTTTTTATTTTTTAATTAAAATGTAATCTTAAAGGTAGATTAATTGATTTTAAATGATTATTTAGTAATTTTAATGTGATATTTGTTGGTTTTGCGACCAAGTGCATCAGAGCAATATTAATACACTTGAACTAGCAACTCAGTAAAAAAGAGTAATAATATTGTTGAGTGTATTGTTACTGATACATCAAGCTTAGTTAAATGATTTTATTGATAAACAATATGTTATATTCAATAATAAAATTGATTTAACATAATTATTTGTCAATAAAAAATCAAATAATCATAAAAAAAAAAAAAAAAAAGAAATAATGCTGGTGTTGTGCTGAAGTAATATGCTCTTTCTCGTGTACCATGTAGTTATTTTAATCAAAAAAATAAATTAATTGATTAAAATAACTACATGGTGGTAGTTGGTAAGTCTTGGTAAGTCTTGGTAAGTGTAGCTTTGGCATTTATTGACTTTCATTATACCAAGAATTCTCTGCCACTTTCGGAAATATTTCTTGGACCTGGTGCATTGTCATCAACAAATTCATGATTTAATAAATCCATTTATTAAAATGAATTAATTAAATTTATTATTATTTAAAAAATCAAATGAGTAAAATATAAAACGTGTTAAATGGATTCATCATGAACAATTTGATAATTTTAATATGATTCATTTTTTTTAATATTTTTTTTTTATTATTATAAAAAAAACAACACAATTATTTTAATAAACTTGTAACTAATGTTATTTTTTATTATTTTGATACAGATGTTGTTGAACTAGTTGAAAAACAATTGGTAAACAATAATGAAAAATGTAGTGAGTGATAGTGTGTTGATATATTCAACCTGTTGCTGATCAAATCATCACAAACTACTGAATGATTATTTTGTACACCTGCTTGGCAATGGACATCCGCTAAAAAGGTAGGATTTTATTTTATTAGTTTCATCAGTTTAACTTGTTCTTGTTGTTTCAAAAAAATTGATGATATTTTTTTTTTATTTTTTTAAACTTATTTTTGATTTTTTTTAATTCTAATTTGTTGATAACTTCTTGGTTTATTCAATGATACAAAAAAAAAAAACTATAAATATTTTATTATTTTTTATTTATTAATATAATTCAGCAAGATGTTTGGGACTGTGCTAATAGCAAAGTCAAATATTATTTTCTATAATAAAAAAACAAAAATTAAATTTATCATTTAAATGATGATAATTTTACATTTTAAAAAATTTTAATTATAAATTTTTTTTGATGAAAATAACTTGATATATGATGAAAAAAAAAAATCAATGTTGAAATATCAATATAATTTATATTTTTTTAAATTTTTTTTTATTGTGCTATTTATGATTACTGGATGTTTTTTTTTTTTTTTTTTATTTTTTCTTAATTTATTATGCATTCTTAAATATTTAATTATAAATTTATTTTACTAGCCAATTATAATATATTTTTATTTTTTTTTTTATGGGCACTTATATATTTTTTATTTATTTTTTTCATTCATTAACAAATAATTTAAATGTGTAACATATTATTGCAACTTTTTTAAAATAATAATTCAAAGTTAATTTTAATAATTATACAAAACAAAAAAAAAAAAGTTATTTAATTATCTCTATAAAAAAAACAAGAACATGACAACAAATTAATTTTATTATTATCTCATTTATTATTTGAGAATAAACTCTTTCAAGTTTTAATTATTATATCGATAATTTATATTTAATAATTTATTAATTTTTTATTATAAATTTATGTTATATCAGTCCGAGATGTGGCAATAATAGCCAATGAAAAATATCAAAATTATCGATGTATTGATTATTACAAACTGACAATATTATTTAAATACAAAAAAACTTTTTATTATTTATTATTAAAAAACACAACAAATTACGTGATATTAACGAGAAAAAAATTTTGATAAAAAGTTGAATAAAATGAAAAATTAAAAATGATTTTAAAGATAATTTAACGATTGAATGAAAATTTAATTTGTACACCTGAATTGTGCATCATAGAGTAATATAATTTTGAATTTAATACTCACAGTCCCATTTTAACACACACACACACATACATACACACAAACAAGTTGATATTGTTTATTTATTATTTTTTTTTTTTTTTTTTTTTTTTTTTTTTTTATATATAAAAAACACCCTGCATTTAAAAAAACATTGTTGAATTTAACAATATCAGTTTTAAATACTGACAATGATTAATTCAAATTTAAATAAATATTTTTTTGTTTTTTTTTTTTTATATAATATATATAATATATAGTTTTTTTAATTTTTTAATTTTTTAATTTTCTTTTTGTTTCAAGATATTAATAAAAATTATTTACGTATTTTTTTTTTGTTTTGTTTTTTTTAAGCATAGGTGATTATTGAAATTTTTTTTTTTTAGCACACATTTGAAAGTGAAATTTCAAAATATTATTTAATTAGTATAAAGGGTCAAAAAATTTTAAATAAATTACTTGTTTAATGCAAAAAAAAAAATAAAAAAATAATTATGTTAAATTATATATCAGCATTCATGCATTTTTTTTTTAAAATTTTTTTTCTTTCAACTTGATTTTTTTTTAGTCATTTTCACAGTTTTTAACAATAAAATATGTTAACATAATATTTATGTATACATATTTAATTAATAAATTAGACTAATAGTTGCTATTGAATTTATCTGATTTTTTTTTTTTTGTTTTTAAATATACTTTTAAAGTTTTATAGATTTTTTTTTTAAATTTCTGTCACCTTGTAGTTTTATTTATTTAACAATTTTAATTATTTTTTATTTTTTTATTTTATATAAATATGAGATAATAATTGGGTCAAGGAAATTTGGGATATTTTTGTTTTTTTATTTCACATATTCATGCACAGTTATGATTAACTTACGATGGTCTAATAAAACTGTAAATATATATATTTAAATTTTCATTTTAAATTACCTCATTTAGATATTTTTTTATTTTGAATTTATCTTTAATTATTTATGAATTTGATTTGTAATTATATATCACAAATTTATTTTTTTTAAATAACTTAGTACATTAAATATATATTTTTTTTTGTCATCTGTTTTTTTTTTAAATCATTTGACAATAGAACACATAAAACTGGTGTTTCTAGTTGATTATATTATCGCAACAGTTAAAAACTGTATTAAATTATTTAATATAAATATAATTAAATATAGACAAATAAAAATAGAAAAGAAAAAAAATAAATTATATTATATATATTTTTTATAAACAAAACAATTAAAATTTATAGATAAAACCATCGTAAGAATTTCAAAACTAGATGCATGTTTAAGTGTATTATTATTATAAACTATTATTATTTTTTAATTTATCAATTTTTTTTTATTTGTTCATTTATTTTTTATTTTTTTCCGGTTAATTTTATGAATACCATAAGCCTTAATTCTAGAGTCAACGTTTATTTTGTAAACGTATAAATTTTTATTGGGCAAGGGTGGACGTTAGTGATTATTAATTAATATCATAATAGATGATTTAAAAAATTTTTATAATACGATGTTATGAAAAAAAAAATAAAAATATTTTATAATTTAAATAATAATTTGTTTTTTTTTTATATATATAAATTAAAAAATAATAATGATTATAAATGAATGACACATTGATAGATATAAAAAATATGATTATGAAAATACGACCACCGTCACCCAAATTAATATATAATTTTTTTATATTATTTTTTCATTTAAATATAAGTTTTTTTTTTTTTTTTTTATTATTCGTCAACTTTTTTTTTAATTATATATATATTCATTATAAAATTTAACTCCAAATTCTCCTAGATGCAGTGTATCTATATATAATTTTATCTTCTAATCGAACTGTATAATAATTATTTAATTTAATTTTATCATTTAATTTTAAAAATGATTTTACAACTGTTTTTTTATAACAGTTTTCTTTTTTTTATATTAAATTTGACCCATTTGTTGTTGTTGTTTAATTATTTATTTATTAATTTTTTTTTTTTTTGTGTATGTTTATGTGTGTGTTATAAAGTGGGATGTGTTTTATGCTTTTGAATTTTATTATTTTAAATATATATTAACTACATCTAGATGAATTTCTATTTGTTAATTAATAGAATATCATTTTATTTATTTATATTTATTTTTTTTATATTATTTTTTATATTTTATTTAACTTAAAATCATTATCATTCACTAAACGTATATCAGTTGGCGCACCGTAGCCTTTGCCCTATTATCATTTATTAATTTTAATTTTAATTTTTTTTTTTTTTTTTTTTATAATTATTTTCTTTTTATCATTTCTTAAAAACCACTATCTACATATCGCTATCCTTCACCGGTCTGAAAACGTTTTGTTTCATTCACATAATAATTTTTTTAATTATATTTATTTATTTATATTTTTTTTTTATAACTTGTTTATTATTATTTATTAATTTTAATTTTATTTTTTTTAAATCATTTGTACGTACTTTAATAACATTACTTCCAACCTAAACGGGCCTATGCATTTTTAGTTTGATTTTTAAATTAATTTTTTTATCATTTAAATTACAATTTTTTTTTTAAAAAATGTATTATTAAATATTTTCTTTCTTTTTGGATTTTACAATTACCAATATAATTTTTTTAATTAGAGTAAACTAATTTGCGCCAAAATTAATGTTTTGGTTGGAAAAAAAATGAAAAATAAATAAATAATAAAATAATAAAAACAATTTTTTTTTTATTATTTTTATTTTTGTACCTATATACTTGACGACTCCACACACCACACTTACAATAAAAATTTTCTAATTAATAACGATTCTATCATCACAATTCATAAATATTCTATATATATATTTTTTTAAAATTTTCTTTACTCATTATTATTATAATTTTCCTTTTTTTTTAAGCTGCTATAGCTTTGATAATCTATACAATCTTAAAAAAAAAAAAAAAACAAACAAAGATAAATTTGTTAATTCAATTAAATATAATTATAACCAATTTTTTTTTTTATCTTTACTATATAAAAAAAAAAAACAATTGTTGATTAATAAAAATGAAAAACAAATTGACAACAAAACAAACAACATCGACAAATTTTCGTTTACTACATCGTCGTGGCCACAATGTGGAAGTAATATTTACGTATTTAAAAAGCACATCAACAAAGTGCTTTAACCAAAATGTTAATTAATTTTTTTTTAATTTATCTCAATTAATTCTAACTACTCGAGTGTGTGTGTGTGTGTTTTTTTTTTTTTTTTTTTTTTTTTTTAAGGCATCCTCAAAAATGAAAAAAAAAAAAAAAGAAAAAAAAAACCCATCAATAATAATATATAATAATAATAATAATAATAATAATATAATTAATTAATTAATAATAATAACGTATATAAGAACAGTACAACATTAATAATAATATTAATAATAAAAATAAAGATAATAGATAATAATTATCCAAAACGATGAACGTTTTTATTAGTGAGTTTAATTTTTCTAAAAAACTTTGTAAATTAACTCCAAAAAAAAAAAAAAAAAACGATTCCAATTTAAATTTATAAATTGCACAATGTGCTTCAGCCTCAACATTATATATAACGATTCATTATTATTATTTTTTTTTTTTATTTTTTTGTTTTCTATTTTAATTATCATTTTTATTTGAAAAAGATACGCCAATAATTTATCATACAATTAATGATGAAATATTTATAATCGAGCATATATTTTCTTTCGTTTTTTTTTTATTTATTTTTATATATATATATATTTTAAATAATTAACATTGTCTCAGGATAGCCATGACGATATTTTCAACCATTATTAGTGAATAATATAGTATATTTTATGTATGTATAGTAACAACCGATAGTTCACCTATTTTTTATATCTATATTTTTTTAAATACATACACATATATATTTATAATTAATTATATTATATATATATATGTATGTATTATTATGTTTACATGTATTTTTAAATTATATTTATTTATTTATTTTTTTTTATACTTTATGTTGCATTTTTTATGTATACTTTTATATGTAACAATGTTATGTTTATGTAAGGCCCAATATGTTCATTACGAAGGAAATAATCTAAAACAAAAAAAAATTATATATATATATATATTTATAATTAATTATAGATTAAATTAAAATATATATATATTTTTTTAATTACCTTGACAAAGCAAGGCCCCAAATATTACTCGCTATCTACATTATTTGTTAGCGTTGTTGATGGGTTACCCTGCACAACATCATCTATTCAGCTATCTACACTGAATAGCTCTTTGTGAAGGGCTGGAAATTCAAGATGTGGTTGTGATCTCTTGAATTTAGCAAGTGCATCCATATGTAAAAGCGAGATTTCACGTAATTGTGGTATTTTTGCTAATAAAGCATCACAAACTGTAACATCACCTTTTATTGGTAATATATGATTACGATCAAGTTCTGATCTTAATGCTCTTATTACTGCTTGTGATAACCTTGTTATTTCTGTTTGGCCTCTTAATCCAGGTCGATCTGTATAATTAAAAAAAAAAAAAAAACATATACATTAATGATAATTATTTATTTAAAAATAAATTAATTTTTGTATTAAATTTATACCTGGACTTAAAAGAACTGCTGCACTGTAAAGTGCTAGTTCAGTTTCAGTAAGTTTAAGTTCAGCAACACTTCTTGCTATTTCAAATACACATGATACAAGTTTCATTTCAGCTGTATCTGTTGTATAAAATGCATCTTGTGGTAACATTGTATCACCATAAAGAACACAATTTTGTTGAAGATCAAGGTACCTACTCATACGTAACACAGCCAACTCAAAAGAACCTAAATAATATATATATATTTAAAATTATTTATTTAATATCATTAGTATATAATATAATTGTTTGTTATATATTAATATTTACCAGCTTTGAGAAGAACAATTTGATCATCCTGTGATAATTTCATAAAACCTGGTACCATTTTAGCAAATTCAATAATTTGTTGAATAACAGTTGTTAATTTTTGTGCACATTCAAGCCATAATTGTTCATGTGCCATATTTTTATAATATATCAATTTAGTAAGATCATGAGGTTTACGAAATGATTCTTGAATAACATCAGCTGATACAAGGCACGTTCTCGCATGAGCATCTGCTATCGTTTTTGACAGCAGCTCGCTGATTTGTGCTGGATCTATATTATCAAAAAAAATAAAAATAAACAAAATTATTATTAAAATTTTAATTTAATATAATTTAAAAAAAGAAAAATTATATTTAAAAGATTTACAACCCTAATAGAAATAAATTTCAAGAGCCCTGATCTATCATGTGTTATACACATGATAGGGGTATTATCAAAAGATGTATGTCTTTTCCTAACTTTGTCCCCATAAATATATATTTAGCTTTATTTATTTTATTGATCATACATACCCCTATTATTATTATTTTATTTTAAAATGACAATAAAATATAAATACAAATATAATTTATACAACAATACAATTCACACATAACGTAGAAACAATAATCAATGTCAATCATGCATTTTTTTTTCTTTTTTAAAATATAATAATATGATGATACTCATACATGCTGTATCATTGTCCAATAAATATATAAATGTATATAAATTACAGACAGAAAACAAACAACAATGACTGACATTAATTTAAATGAAAATATAATAATTTAAGAAAAAAAAAGATTTAGTGATAACGATAAAAGAGATACCCCAAAAAAAAAAATACAAGCAAATTAGGATCATGCAAAAAGTGCAGAAAAAAAAAAAAAGAAATAAATTATTCAGGGACTAGACACAAAACATTATAGTCTCACATCTTGCATGGGACATACTGGGTAGATTAGGAACTTCATCATCTTCTGTTGGATTATTGACCCTTTGTTGTTGACCACTTATGAATGTTGTTGAATCAACCATCGTATATGATCCATGACCTAGACTTGCAAGATCTACAGATGCTTCTTGTTTAACAGCAACAATTCCACCACCACCACCACCACTTAATGTACCACTATTTGTTGTACCACCATTACCACCACAGTTGTTCCCATTTCCATTGTTACCCCCATTATTGTTATTAACATTATTGCCAGCACCACTTACACCCTCAACCCCACTACCACCACCACCATTACCACCTGAATTACCACCTCCACTACCCGTACCAGTTCCGGTTGTCGATGCGGAAAGTGGTTTTCCTATTTTTTTTTTTTTTTACGAATTTTTACAATACAATATAAGTTGATGATTTTTTATTTTTTCATTGAAGTAAAAAAACTTAAATTTTTACATAAAGCTCATACAATATTTTTAAAAAGTAATCAACAGTTAAATTATTAATAATATTAGATATGGATTGACATATAATTAAATACCACACTTAGTTTTTTTTTTTTTTTTTTTATATCACAAATGAATTTAAAGATCTTGAATTTGTTTTGTTTTTTTTTTTTTTTAAATGAGCTTTACATAAAAACTTTAGTTAGTATAGGGGTTATATATATTTAATTTTAAATATAATATAATTAAATAAAAATTTACCTGTTGTTACAACACTGGGTATTACACCAGTTGCTGTGACAGAGGGTGTATCAGGTGTTAATGGATCAACTTGTGTTTGTGTCGGTCTTGGATCATATGCCGTCGTACTGTCAACATAATCAGCACTTAATTCATAATTCGTCATTGCTTGATGATTGTAGTAACCTGATCCACCTGTTCCTTGTCCTGGTGATGCATATTCACTTCCACCATAAGGGTAGCTGCTCAGTAGTCAATTAGTCCAAGATATATGATGAAAAATAAACAAAAATAAAACAACATGAAATATCAAAACAATCATAATTTTTATCAATTTATATAAAAATAAATCAAAAATATTTATATATTTTTTTTTTATTTACAAAGCATATATGTTTATAGTTACAATGAAATCTTGATAATTAGTGATTATGTTCATGTATTTTTATGATTTTTATTTTTTTTGAAATTTTATTTTTATTAAAATTTCATATTTATCTTGATTTCTTGGTTGATGATCTTTGATGATGATGATGACTTAATGTTGTTTTAATATGAAACTACAGATTTATGATTTTTTTTGATTTAAAATAACAGTTAATTCATTTTTAAATATATAACATACTATATACAAATATAAAATTATAAATTTTAAAAATAATTTATCAACAAAGAAAAATACTGACCCGTTGTATGAATGATGTTGATCAGAACTACTTGGTGTTTGATGTTCAAATACACTGCTATCCGGTGCAGTTTCTGATGCCGCTCTCATTTGCGCTCTGTGAAATCTCACCTCATCTTCAACTTTTTCTCTTTGTTTTTTTGACATACGTCCAAATTTAACAGCTGCAAAATATAATAAAACATAATTATATATAAAATAAATATAATTATTTTTAATAAATTATAATAAAAAATAAAAATTGGTTTATTTATTTTAATAAATAAATAAATAAATCAAATATAAGATAAAAAATGATGACAAAGAGTTTGTATAGTATAGTTACAACATAAATGCGTCTTAGTGAAAAATAAGAACAAAGAAATTTTAATATAATAATAAAATAAAATATTGATAATAATACTGTATTCATTTCAATGCATTATAAAATTTAATTTAAAAAATTTATTTTTCTACTTTTCATTAAAATTTTTTGTTTTATTTTTATAAAAAAAAATATTGAAAGCCTGTAGGTGAAAAATAATAATATAAAAAAAAAGTAGATCATTATATTGAGAACAAAACATCGGAGATTAAAATGAATTTGATAGAATTTTGTGTTGCACCAACGTCATTGTTACGTCGTACAATTGTATAGCCCTAACACACCCATAGGCCATTGCAGTAAAAAAAATCAATGACATTGATCAGACATATATATATGCATCAATACATATAAAATCATTAAAAAAAAAAAAAAAAACAACAAATAATTTAATTAAACAAAATTGATTTTTTTATTTAAAAGAAAAAAAAAAATTATCAAAAGATCATTAAAAAGTATAATATATAAAAAAAAAATATCAATTTTTTTTTGTTTTTTAATTTGATATTTTGTTGTTTTTTTTTCCAAAAAAAAGTCCTATATTTTTCAAGTATATTTAAAATAAATATGCATACTACATGTGGATGCATAATGACAATTATACAAGTAGGGATATATAATTGGCTGTAATGCACATGCGCTTTTATACAATGCGGAAGCATTGTCTATGACGTCATATGATCAGTGTTTTAGATAAATTTAATAAGAGAAAGAAAATTGTATACGTCATAAGTTTTGGTTTTGGGTGTATTCACTCTTTTTTCTAGTTATATTTACGAATTGAATAAGAATCAAATATATATACTGTACATATACAAAAATAAAATGCGCGCGCATAAATTTTTTTTTTTTTTTAATAATAAAAAGCTTCAGGGTATTATGGACAGTAACAGAAAATAAAAAAAAATATGTGACTTTGGCCACGTGACGTCATATTTTTAAGACAGCTGAAAAGCACGCTATAGATTGTCATGAACAAAATAAAATAAAAATAGGAAATGTGACACTGTTGTATATGTGAAAATATGAAAGCTTGCACATGTACAAACAATGAAAAACTAAAAAAAAAAAAAAATAAGATATGAGGAAGACACACGACAAGTAAAAAGGGTGATCGACCGATGAGAAAGAAAAATAATAAAAATAAAATAAAAAAGTTTAAAGAAAATAAAAGAAAATGATGAGTGATAGAGAGAGAAAATATTATAAAGAAAGTATATTGTCTAGATGCATATAAAAAAGAAAGAGATGCAATCAGGAAGAATTATATATATATATATTCTGTTTGCTATATATAGGTGTGGTTCATTTATACATATATACATTTATTTTATACGTATTATACACTACTGTATATTAATATTTATATGTGTATAAATGTTTATATAAATTTGCAATAAATATTTATATTTATAGATGCATCAAACATTAGATAAGAAATATAACATACATATTAAAGTGCCCTTCAAATATATATATATAAATTCTCATAGTTTTTTACATGGTGGTAATAAACAAGTAAAATACTTGTATTTATTATTCAAGTATTATAAATAACAATTAAATTTTTAATTTTTATTGCGTAATTTTAATATGAACAAAGTTCAGAATTATAGATTTGCCATCTTGAATATAATGCAAAAACAAACAAAAAAAAATAAAAAAATGGCTCATGAGGGGATCGAACCCGCGACCTTCGCGTTATTAGCACGACGCTCTAACCAACTGAGCTAATGAGCCATGCTTTCACGGAAAATAATTTCACTATTTAACGTCAGGATAGTTTTTGTTATGTATTTTGATGTTAAAATATATATTTTTCTTTAATT
Source organism: Lysiphlebus fabarum (assembly GCA_011426435.1). Lineage (NCBI taxonomy): Eukaryota > Metazoa > Arthropoda > Insecta > Hymenoptera > Braconidae > Lysiphlebus > Lysiphlebus fabarum. Next base: position 268,322 of record WSYQ01000242.1, on the reverse strand, counting down.
TAGTTATAGTTAAAACATCCTGTAGCCTAAAATTGAAACGTTAAAACCAATTTAATCACTGTGATTAAATATTATATAGGTATATATATTTTTTTTGAATATTTAAATGCTATGAAAATAACAGTGCACCAACATGTGCAATAAACATAGTTGAGTTAATAAAATTGTAGATATTTTAAGATAAATAAATATAGTAACTCAGACTGTTTCTATAATTATGTTGTTAAAATTTTTTTACAATGACAAAATTGGTTAGTTTCACGTTGTATTTACAAAAATAGAACTAGCTTACATATATTTAGTTGAATTTATATAAATATGGTATATTTTTTATATCAAAATAATAATATAATATATATATTTATTGAGAAATTTATTGATACCATAAAACTTGATTCAATACTTTTAATTTTAGTTTTTTTTTTTTAAATTGTTTAATCTGACTTGATACAAGTTTATTTTTCTATAGTTTTTATATGTTAACATTATATCTATATATTAAATTAATTTTAAAAAAATTTTTTTTATTATTATTCACGACGTATTTGGAACAATTTTTTTATTTTTCAATTTTAATATATTATTTTCATTATCTGGTATTTGTTGGGAATTTTCTATTCAACTGCCATTTACGCGACGATCATTCCTGTTAAAAAGAACACGAACACTCATAAAAGTTGGAATCTCTATTGTCTTTTACTGTGCTTCCCTTAAAACGTGCAAATGTCAGCGTTTCACCTTTCGTTGTGTTAGATGAGAAAAGGGACAGACATGTAATGTTTAATGACTCTGACACGCAATTATCAAAAAAAAATTAAAAAAATTAAAAAAACTTATTTTATCACATATAAAATGACAATTTAACACGCATATATATTATTATGTCACAAATTATAATCAAAAATTTTTTATAAAATTTTAAAGATTTTTCTCAAGACCAAAAAATATGTGTGACATATAAAATTTTTTTTACTTGATGTTTGTTCAGACAAATTCATTGACTATAATTTTTATCAAGAGCTGAATAAACATACAAAATTTTATAATAGTTTTTTTATTACTCTGTGTGTTAACATCATGTAGATTATTTTATTTTTTAAAATTAAATTTACAAATATGTTTGACTATATTTGTATGATAAAATATAGTCTAGATAAGTTGAAACTTGAAACATAAAAAATTATTATTTTTTAAAACAAATTATAAATAATTGTCTTTGTTAAAAATAAATATACTATTTTTTTAATTCTATATTTTCATAATATACTTATGTGAAAATTATTTACTTCGTTACGCAATAATAACTATTATTCATTAGCTACTCATGTATAAATATAATCTGAGTATAAAATATTATAAAAATACATATAAAACAATTGAATTTTATTTTTTAATAATAATAAAAATTAATTTACTTGACTTGTATATATTCAAATTAAAAAAAAAATGCATTACTTGATTTTTAAATTAAAATAAATAATAAAAAAAAACTATAATTTTAAAAATAAACTAACTCTTTATATACTTTTATATATTTTGTTAATGTTTTTTTTTTTTTTTTTTTTTATTTAAAAGACAATATTATATATATTTAAACCCGGAAGTAGAAAAAGCATCAAACCATAAGCCAAGTTCTTTGTGTCTGAAATATGAATCTTAATTTGAGATAAGTTTTAATCTGTAAATTAATCTACAATGTGTTTTTTATGTTTATATAACAAAAAAAAAAAATAATAATTATTACAGACTACGTGTGTGTAAACCTATTGTTATGTTTTTTTTATTTTTTTTTTCTGACATTCAATGAATGATGGAAAAAACGAATTAATATCAAAGAAATTTCTTGAAAATAAAATATAAATTTTGATCAATTTTCCATTTACTAACTCGATCGATATGATTACTGCGCAAACGTATAAAGTAATTTGTAGGTATATATATTTGTCGTGTGAATTAGTGACTCGATAAAATAACGACATGTTTAACAAAATGGTATATATATATAAGAGGGAACGAAAAAGACGTTGATAAGGGGTCGTACACCCCAGTTAAAACAACGCGTAATTTACACGTCTATATATATATATATATATATTTATATTTGTATATTTATATAATTTATTTTTCATTTTTTTTTTTTTTTTTCCTCTTTTTTCTTTATGCCAATGACTTTTCAACTTTCATTCTATTTTTATTTTTAGTTTATTTTTTTCATATTCATACTGATCAATCTTGACTTTGATAATTTATTATTTTTACAAGTATATTTTTAATTTTTAATTTTTTTGATTTTATATGATTATTTTTTTCCAATTATTAACGGGTCAATGACTCATATATATTTTTTTTCTACTAATCTTTGTATACAATATTATGTATTGATTATTATTTTATCTATTTTATTTATTTTTAATTATATATAGTTATTTAATATCTGATAATTTTTTTCTATTTAAAATAATAATAACAAGTTGTTTTTTTTTTTGGATTAAAATCATTAATATAAATGAAAAATAAAACTTGAAAATCTCATTATGAAGTTTAATCAAGTTTAATGTACTTAAAAATAATTATTTTATGAATTTTTTAAAATATTTTAAAACTAAAATATTATTAAGTCAAGTAATTTGTTCAATCAGTTGTAAAAAAATAAATATAAAAATAAAATAATTTTAAAAATATGTAGACAGGAAGAATGCTCAATAAATGACGATATTTTTGGTTTAACGAGCTTTTAGTTGTCAGGGGAGTGTATTTAGTAGCACTGTAATACAAACTAAATACAAGTAGTCAATTTATAATAATAATAATAATATATTTTTAGATAATATAAAATGAAAATAAATAATTTAAATATATTTAAATTTGGAAAGTGTTAAAAAGTGAAAAGAGCAACAGGAAGCTGAAAGGTATTCATATGTTGAAATGTAAAGAGAGATTGTTGACTCTTAAATTTGCAAACCCACATGTATATTTTAAAATTGAATTTGAGATAGGACATGATATATAGAGAAATTTGAATTTAAAAAACCAAAAAATTTCTTGTTTATACAAAAAAAAATAAATAAATAAATAAATAACCAAAAAGTTAAAATAGATATGATAAATTATTATCAATTTTTGTATATTTTTAAAAATTTTTTAAATTACATTACAGTCGTAATTTTTATAAAATTTATATCAGAAAAAAAGGGGATATATTTTTTTTATACTTTATTAATCAATTATTCAAGTAAAACTAGTTTTGTTGAAAAATATATTTAAAAATTTTAATGATTAAATTACTCACCGTCTCGGGACATGCCGAGTCTTAGGCACTTTTGAAGTCGACAATATTGACATCGATTTCTATTGACACGATCAACAACACAATTTTTATTTCTCGGACATTGATAGTTGACAACTGATGATTGTGATCTTCTAAAAAATCCTTTACAACCCTCACATGTTATTACACCATAATGAACACCACTACTTTTATCGCCGCAAACCTTGCACGGAATTATCTCGATCTGGGCTGTAAAAAAAAAAAATTATTAATAAATTTTATAAACACAAACATATTTTTTTTTGATAATTAATTGTTGATAAAAACAACAATTTAATATTATACAAATTTATTATTGTCCCTAAACTGTTATTAATTGTATACATATATGATTGACATCATATTTGCAATTATTCAAATAAAAAATTGACATTTTTCATTAATAAAAAAAACAAAAAAATGCTCATAGACAAATAGATCCAAAAAATACAGTGATTGTTTTGATTTGTTTTTTTTTTTTTTCTCATTATTTTTTCATTCTACCTCGTATAGAATTGACTTGGACTCGTCTATCATCTTGATTATTATTTCCATTATTATTTTCTGATTGTTGTAAAGACGATCTCGTTCTCGCCTCCGGCGGTTGCGGGCTCGTGCTGTCAGCACCCCAGGTTGGCGCCGATAAATTTCCCTCCATTTGCACTGCTTTTTATCACGATATCGTTGCATTCGCGCACGAATTTTTTTCGACAGTTTTAACAAAGACTTTTCCAGCATAACACAATGCCAATATATTTCAATTTCATCACAAAGAAAATATATAGAATCTTTAAAAAATATTATTCTATTTCAAAGAGAAAAATTATTTTTTAAAAAAATATGAAAAATATCAAAATATAAATTATTATATTGATTATTTTTTTAGTTTTTTTTTTTTTTTACATATTTTCATTTTGCAGTCACATTAAAGTTTAAATAATATTTTATAAATTATATATGTATGAAAAAAAAAAAATATTATAAAATAAAGAAATCGACTGGTATCATCATAATTCTAGCGCGGTCTGTGTCGGTTGCACCATATAGTCAAACATTACATAACCAAGAACGATGAACCCAGAATGAATATACAACACACGGGTAAATGTATTTTTTTTTTTATTTTTTTTTTCCTTGAGTTTAAAACCTTATCATGTATCGCGTTACTCTTCGGTCATGCAGCTAAGCTGCAAAGAAAGACTCTCTAATATTTTTTTATTTTTTAACTAAATCGCATATATATACCACTTTACAAATTTTTTTTATCTAATCAAAATTAAATGATGATATATTTTATGATGATTTTGTCGACTTATTTATACGTATATATATATAAAATTATTATATAAAAATTCAAGTACAATAAAATTAATATATCTAAAAATAAATAAAAAATATATTAACATAATTTTTTTTTATATTTTTTACTTTAATGTGACTGCTTGTTCTACATAATAAACAATCATATAATAAAATAATTTTAATAAATTTCAAAAATTAAATTTGCAGTTAAAATAAAAAAGATAAATGAGTATAAATTGAGCAAGCTCACTGACACAACTAGATGATATAAATATTAAAATAAATTTACTAAACTTTCTTTTAAAATTTAACTATATATATTTTTTTAAAAATTATATCACAAGTAGTATAAAAACATATACAATATTATAATTAACAAAAATTAGATAAAAAATAAACTTTAAACTTGAAGAAAAAAAAAAAAAACAAATTTTTACTTTTAAAATTCACATGATTTTGACATTCACAAACACGTATTGGTTTTTTTTTTAAATTTTTTTACTTTTTATCACTTAGTCATCGAAATAAAATTGTTCAAATCGAAAAACTTTTTTTTTTTTTTCGATGTCATCCAAAACAACTTGGTAAAAACTGGTCGAGCGCAATACTTTTGCTCTCTTCCCTCGCTCTCTTTTCACCCCCGCACATATACATTTGTCATCACATTATGTACAAATACATGTACACTTGGTAAATCCACAAAACGCCTTCAACACTTATTATATTATTTTATTATTATTATTCCTTTTTTTTTTTTGTCCATTTGCTAGTGAACACATTAACAGATAGATTCCCTTCCTGTATGTCTCTCTATTGCTCAAAGCCTTTCCTTTTTTTATTTTTTTATGTTATATTATCTTAGTGCCTTCCTGTAATACTATTTTTTCGATTATTTATCAAGTCTTACTCAGTAAACCGGCTGAAAATATGTATTTATATTGGGAATTTGATGGCAAATATCGAACAAGTTTGAGCACGTAACGATGTAAAAAAAAAAAAAAATTTACCAACACATATGTGTGTTTGCAAATTTAGTCGAATTGCGCAAATAAATGACTGGGATTAGATGTAATGAAAAAAAAAAAAAAAATTAAAATAAATAATGCATAGAATAAAATATAAACAAATAAAATAATAAAAAGATATGAATTTAACAATGAAAATAAATAAAAAAAAAATCAACAAAAGTTACTGATAATAATAGTATGATAAGTAATGATAATGGTGAAAAGTTAAATAAGTAAAAAAAAATAAGCTAATAAAAAAAATAAAAAAATGCCGGAGCACTTGTGACGCGTAAAAAAATATTTAAAAATTTTTTTTTTTTATTATTTTAAATTATAATTGATAACTGTGATTTATTTTTTTTTTAAATATACAATATACACCAATATATATTTATTTATTTTTTTTTTTATCACTCTATTAAAATATATATTTAATAATAAAAAATTGAATTTATTATTATTAATAATTTTTAACACAATAAATATTTAATGCAGTAATCATAGACGATACTAAACACGACCCTCGACCAAGCCTTTTGATCACGCGAGACTATTGCTGTTTTCAATTATATAAATATTTTTCATTTTTATTTTCTTTTTATAAACTCTTCAAATTAGTATAAAAATTAAAAATTAAAAAAAAAAAAAAAACAATTTTCTAATTTTTGTTAACACTTTTATTTGACTTAGGTATTTTAAGGGTTGATAAATTATTTTAATTTAATTAAATTTTTTTTTTTTTTTTTTTAAATTAATAATTTGACGATATATAAATATTGAGATGTTTTTTTCTGGAGCCAACGTGGTAAGCAAAGCATCTCACAATATGTCAGGAATCCCCACCACAATTCCCGTCGAAGCTGTGGCAGGTCACTGAACTGTATATGCCACCGCCGACGATAGCCGAGTACCGTGGTTATGTTACCCCGCACCCTCTTTACCCCTCGTATCATCAAATCATTTGATTACCCCACTACACCCTCATATACAATGACTATATATATATATATTACTTTTCTATCCCTCTTTAAACAATTTTTTTTTTTTAAATTATTATTATTTATTGTCGCGCCGTCGCAAATCACAATTACTCTCTCATTCTCTCCTCTCTTACGAATATAACCGATTTAATACGTAAATTAACGATCAAAAATACCCGCGCTTTCTGATTTTATTTAAATTTTTTTTTTTTTATTTATCTAAATTCCATTTACAAGTACAAATTTAATTATTGATTATTGAAAAATTTCATACAAGTTGTTGTTAAATACTTAATAATTTTTTAAACCAAGAAACATGATATATACTTAATTTGAAAAACAAATAAACAAACATAAATAAAATAATTTATAATAATGATAATATTTTATGTTGAGCAATGTTTGTTTGTTTATTATTTTTTTGATGTGTATTGAAATAAATTTAGACAAGTATTTTACCGATCATAGAAAACTTTACTATCTACTAGATCGATGATAATAATAATAATAATAATAATAGTAATAAAAAATAGTTGTATTGATTGAATATATACAATGATTCATTGTATTTTTCTTTCGAATAAATTGAATTGAAATAGATGATAATTTTATTATCAGATAGAAAGTTTTTGATATTATTTAAATTGTTATTTTTTTTCTTAACAATAAATATTTATTTATATATAAAGTTTAATGTTAATGCAATTGAAATATCCAATTTATTTATAATTAAATATATTTGTTAAAGTTTAATAATTATTTAAATTTTTTTTATTACTAATTATATAAATCAGTAGAACAAGTAAATATTTGTTCATACATCAGTAGAAGTAGTAGTCAGTTAAATACAATATTAACCGCTACGTGGCGCTTGTGTTTGATGGTATGAAAATTCAAAAAAAATCAAAAAAATGCAGTATGAATATTCAAAGTGAAAATAATAATATAAATTCATCTTCTTTAATGTACAAAAGATATATATATATATTTTTTTGATTACTTGAGTATATAATTGTGTAATATGGGTGTGAAATTAAAATTTTAATGAATAATACTGTGAAACCTTATAAGGATGACGAGGGGAAAGCTGTGATGACGATTGTATTTGGGCACATTGAAATTATACTTGAATTTTTTTTAAGAATACAATGAATATTAACTGTGAATATAAATATATTTGTTAATTAATTATCAATTTATCAATCAGGCAGTTAAAAATAAAATTTCTTTTTTTAAATTAATAAAAATATAATTATATAAATTATATTTATAAATATTTAACTGCGTATTTATTCAAAATAAATAATTAAATAAATTTATTTTTATTTTTTTTTATCATCAATATTGTTATCACAACTTTTTTTCTATTTTTATATATCGATAAAAATAAAATTTGTATATTTAAATAAAAATAATAATATAAAATAGTTTCTCAATAAATAAAAACTATTAAATAAATTATAAAGCTTTAATTTTGCAAGCTCTAAATCTAATCAGCTTATTAACAAAAAAAAATGTCTTTATACTTTTTCATTTTAATATTTACAGGACATATGTTTGTCCATACAATATTTTTTTATTTTTCGTAAACATTTAAAGTTCGCGAGACTTGTATACACATAGTAATCAAATATATAAGAAAAAGAAAATAATAGTTTAGACTGTTTGGCTATATTGTAAAATAGGGATAAAATTATACCCATATAATATTGGCAAGTTGATAGTATATATACAAGATGTAAACAGACAACAGTAGTGTGGCGACAGCATGACTCGCGAAATGATATGTAGGTCAGACTTGAGGTGTAGTGAGTCTTCGATCCAAGTAGGTATAAGTCAATCGATAACGAGATTGTCGGCATTTTCACTGGGTTGACGGTTGCTTTGGATCCATGTACATATAGTTCTTCATATATAAATTTTTTTTTTTTATGATAAAAAACATGAGGTATATATAAAAATGCAAAACAAAAGTGATGCAAAACATACTATAGACAAAATGAAAATTGAAAAATTCTTTGGTATATTTTGAAATATTCATTAGTTTGTCTTATAATGTTCAAATAAAATTCAATAATTTGATGTAATTTATTTGTCTTTTTGTTTAATTATTTATAGATATTATGATATCAATAAATATATAACTAAAATTCATTCATTGCAATTCATATAATCATTATAAAATTTTGATTAACATATTTTGAATGAATTTTATCTTTTATTGTCTGAAATTTTTAAATTGGTTATATAAGTTTGTTTAGGATATAACAGTATTGTCATTTATTCATAGATATATATTATTAAAATTGAATATATATAATTATATTCTTGAATCGATTGAATTAAAAAAAAAAATGATACAGAAATACATTGAGCTTTTACGGAGGGTTAATTTTTATTTGAAATTAAAATTTTATTAAATTATTTATTTGAATAATGAAATTTTAATTGACAAATTCATATAAAAATATTATTTGATCGATATTTATTGTGATCGGCCAAGAGCCAAGATCCATCATCATGATATTTTTGTACGCAAATATAGATCATTTGCGAATGATCTCGATTCAATTTGTATATTGTTTGTTGTTTATTGTCCTTCATACAATAAGCAAATTAGATAAACAAAAAAAAAATTTAGTACTATTTCTTTTTGTTGACCTTGAATACAAATTATTTGTGTTTATTTTTCTAACATTTGCTTCGAAATTTTGATCGAAATTAACTCGTAATTTTTAAACTAAAACAGACAACTATTCAAGTATAAATTATTATAGAATTTTATTGATTATATTTCATATTTTTTTTTTTGTCCTTTTAAATATCCTTGGATACATAGTAAGTCGGTCGGTCTCGGATTAAATCTTTTAGTTTTTTTATTTGATATTGAAGCATGGTATAATTTTCTATCAATGGCAAAGTTTTCCGGAAGTAAAAAAAAAAAAAATTGAATTTTTTTTTGATCTGTCTGTCTGTCTGTCTGTGAAAATTGACAAAGAGACAAAGTGCGTAGAAAAGTATACAAAAAAAAAAAAAATAGTCTATGTTGTTCGTTGTACATATACAGTTGTTGTCCAGTACTCTGTTAACGGTTATGTTGTCAGTCGATGAGTAGATAGAAAAATATATATACAACAAAGTCAATTTGCAAGAAAGAGATAGCAAATAAAAAAAATAAAATAAAATTGTAAGGTTAGTAACTCCGACGGTGAACGACCGGGCTACTGCAGCGCATGCGTTTAAAAAAAGCTGACCCAGATGCACAACGTGATTGATACTCGTAAGTTTCCGTGGTGCATCGGATCGGCGTGCATCTCATAGCTGACCCACATCTGATTGCACCACTCGCAATCGGCAAGTCAACAGAGGATGTCTTGAATTTTTTGGTCTTATTTTTTCATTTTTATACTCTGAAAATTTTCAATTTTTTTTTGGAAAAAAACAAAGATAAATTATCCATGTTTTTTTTTTTTCATAAATTTAAAAGCTCAAAGATTAAAAATTTTGATAAATCACTTGTTGATGTAATATCCTTGCAAAAAAAAAAAAAAAAATATATATATACTTAAATATTAAAAAACATCAATGCAATATTTTCCATTTCTGTCTTTGTTTCTAATTCTGAAGACTATAATTTTTTTTTACTGTGCTTTTCCTGTTTAGCAAATAACAAAAAAAGATATACATCTACAATTTTTACTATAATTATTTATGATAACTTTTTTTTTCTTTTTTGTTTAATATTCTCTGTGAAAAAAAAAAAATAATTTTTATAATTATTAAAAATTGATCATGATTATGTTTTTGAGTGTTGAATTAGTACTGTAAAATTTAAAAAGCTTTAAAAAAAATTCTATTTACATTGGGAAAAATAAATATATATATAAAGTAGACAGTGATGAGAATTTTAAAATGAGCATAAAAATTATTTGTACTATTGTTTTTGTGTAGTCTATATTAATACAAATAGCAGATACAAATGAGCCGGGTGACAACAGTTTTCAAAGTTATATATACAATAATAGAAGCAACGATGCGTAAAACTGTAAAATATTTATTACAATTGTAGGGAATTTTCATCTATTATATATAATTTCAGTGAAATGACTTTTTTAAATATATTAAAAAAATAAAATATATATATAAATTTATTCTACAGTATGATTGAAAATTATTCCGTCATTTTGAGCAAATAACTTTATTAAAATATAATAAAATTCTTCAAAATAAATCTTATAGTTATTTAAATTTAAATTAAATAAATATTTTAAACATATATTTATATGTTTTAAAATAATATTTAACAAAAATAATTATAAAACATAACATAATTTAATAACTTACAAACAATACACAAAAAAAAATTTTTTTACATGATTTTTTTATCAAAAACTTTTCTCATTTATATTTAAATAAGCATATTTTTTTTTTGTTAAAAATAATATAAAAAAAATATAAAGACATACAATAAAATATACAAAACGAAAATAATAATAATAATAAAAAAAGAAAAGACAATCAGTAGAGCTTTTGAATTTAGAGCTTTCAAACAAGTAGTACATACATTTAGGCAAAAAATATAAAAAAAATTAAAGAAAATATATTTCAACCATCGAAGACATTTTTCTTTATAAAAATAATAATAATAATGATAATAATGAAAAAAAAAAAAAGAAAAATAAAACATTAAAATAAATATTCGGAAGTGAAATTAACTGGCCAAAATATTTGATGATTCATTTTCTTTTTAATAAACGAAATGTGAGACACAATTTTGATTTTTTTTTTTTTTTTAGAATTAACTTTCACATTTAAGTATTTTATTTTATACATATTAAATATTGCGTAAAAAAAAAAAAAAAAATTTATATTTTTGACGAACGTGACCTTACAATTGTATTGATTGCAAAAAAATAAAAATAAAAAAATAAAACCACGTGCTGATCATTACAATATGATCTGATATATAAAAATCAAAAAATAAATAAATTTTTTTAAATTTAATTTTATAAACTTGTTTTTTTAAAAAATATTATTTAAATTAAAATTAGAAAGGTTTCTTTGTTTTTATTCTCATGATAATTTCATTGAGTCTTTGAAAATTACAATAAAAAAATGTAAATTGTGGTTTTTATTTTTTTGAATTACTCAGAGCTGTCAGTTTTTAATACTAACGATTCTTTTATACTACTGTATTAAATACGCAAGCACATGTATGTAATACACTCGCAAAATTTCATTTAAATAAAAAAAAAAAAAGCTCATTTTATATAAAGACACTCGGTCATCACTGTGAGCTTTTTTTTAAATAAAAATATATTTAATAATTAATGTTAAAACATAAGAATTTTGCATGACATTGCATGACTTAAAAATAAAATTGACGTATTATTTATAATTTTACAAATGACTTTAATGATTTTGAAAAAAAAAATTATTTTATTATTAAATTTTTATGATTGTTAAGTTTTTAATTATTATGACAGAAGATTAATTAATTTTATTTATAAATATTATTTAAAAGTATTTTAAACTTTATTTTTTTTTAAAATAAAATTTACGTTACTTTCTTTTAACTTAAAATATGATTCCAAAAAAAATTTTGGCACAAATGCCAAAATAAAAAAAATAATATCAATGATAATATTAAAAAATCAACACTATATTATTACTTTTTTTTTTTTTTTTTCTTTTGCAAATATGAATTTTTTTTTTAAATAAAAAATAAAATTTAAATTACATAAATTTATATTTAAAAATAGAATTATAATCTTAATGTTTCACGTAATAATTATCTCAAGATTAATTTAATTATATTCAATTAATTTATATATAAATGTCTAAATATTATATGTTATAATTATTTCACATTAAAAATACTTTAGTTAAAATTTACAGCTATATATCCTGTGATCCGATAAACAACCAATTACATTTATTTTACAATGCCCTTATTGCGTTACATTTTGTAACGGAGGCTGGTTATACTTCTATTCCGGAAATTTTTAACCGTTATATTCTGCGTTTTCAAAGATATAAAAAAAATGGAAAAATAAAATATACAAATTTTATTACTGTTGTTATTGTGAAACATTACAATTTTATATTATTAAAAAAGTAATATTACAATTGTTTTTTTTAATATTTTAAATATATTTTTAATATAATTACAAAAAAATTTATTAAACTATTTTAAATTTATAAATATAAATTAATACAACACTTGACAAATTCTTTTTCATATTTTCATACAAAAAAATATAAAAATATATACCGTTAGTATTTTTTTGAAATATTTCAATAGATATATTTTTTTTTCAAATTTAATTCTGTATATAACTGTTTTTTTTTTGGGTCTTTTTGACAGATGATATTTAACACGTTAAATGCATTTTATATATATATAACTAAGTGCAATATTCACACTTAATATTTTATATATTTATTTATATATTATATTATATTATATTATAGATATATAGATGTAAATTGTGAGATGATTTAACAGTGGGGAAATTCTGTCCCTGTTTAATTTAATTTTTTTTTTATTTATTTATAATTCTTTCTCACTCTTTTGTATAACCAAGGCAAATGTGTGCATTGATGTTATGCACAGTGCATATGCACCACGCAAAAGTGTGGGTGACTATATATGATAGTAATATATACGTAACTGTGTTGGCGCGAGCATGTAACTGGGTCGCGGGTTCGACAACATCAGCCAAGGCTGCTATGCCAGTGGTTCTCAATAATTTTAATATATACTCACTACTAAACATCTCATTTCTATAAAATTGCTTTTTTTTTCTATTTTTTTATATATAAATAAATCAAGAAAATAAAAAATATTGTTAAAATTTATTTTTCTCTAAATCAATAATTTTTTTTAATTAACAAATAATTTATTTTATAAATTTTTTTTTTCAATTTTTTACAAGTTAAATTAATAATTTTATATAAATATTATAAAATACAAATATTATTTATCAATTATTTATATACCTGTATATATTAATTAAATTCACATGACACTTACGGACTTAGAACTTTGTATATATTTATTGTGCAATTTTCTGTCTCTTTGATTATGTGTACGGGGGAGAGGGGGGAGGGGGAATTATTGAAAAAAAAAAAAATTAATTAATAATATTATTAAAAAAACAATAGTAATTTAACATAAAAATTATATATTTATTATATTTATAAAAAAAAAAAAAAAAATAATTACTCAATGTTTTTTCATTTTTTTTTTTTTTGTAATATAATTATGAAAATTTTAAATTAAAAAATTTATTATTACAATTTATAAGATATAAATTATTGTTATTTTTTATATTTTATTTTATTTAAACAAATGTATGGGTTGACTTTTACTGGTTATAGAATATAAACGATGTTGCCGGATTGTAAAATTATTGTTGGGGCTCAATGTGTTATGTATATATTGATGATAGGGACCCTTCTTGCACTCTTGTCGTGTACACATTAAAAAAAATAAAATAAAATAAATAAAAACTCTTTGAAATATAGATAAATAGATGCTGACAAGTTTTTTTTTTTTTTTTTTTTTTTTCTATTATGATAAAATGCACCTACAGTGGTTCTCCAAAAATTATTTTTAAATGTATAAAAAATGTAATTATTTATTTTAATTTTATTTTTTTATTACTTATAAATGTCTATGATAATATTATGTATATATTATATTAAATAAACAGTTATACAATAAAATATATATGACTGACTTTCTAAATATCATATCTGATATTTCATCTTGTAATGACATATTGTTTTCATACGAGTAGATCATAAGATCATACTGTTAAATTTCTTTATTTTAATCAATTGTAATATACATGATAAACAATATTTTTTTTATTTTGTTTTTTTCAACACATTTGTATTATTTTGATCAATAATCATTGATTTACATGATGTTGTTGTTTAACAATATAATATCTTGATTTTGTTTGAACAATTTTTTTTAAATATCAGTAAACATTTTTTTTTTTGTTTCAGGTAGGATTTATTATTCATCAAGTTTGCAGTTCAACAAATGGTATGTGATGCAATTTATTTATATAAAAATAATAATAAAAAAAAAAAAAAAACCAAGTCATATATCGGTATATAAATATTTTAAAAAACTCAAATAAATTTCGTTAAAAAAATTAGAAAATTATTATCAAATTATCTAATTTATTTTCATCATAGTATTCTTCCGTTTTGCGTTTTATTTAAATTCTGTAATGTGACGTTTCATAAGCCAATCAAAATTTAAAAAAAAAAACAGAAAGTCAAAATAATAAAAAAAAAAGAAACTTGCAGATATATAAATATTTGATTTTCACTTTTCAAGGGCTGACCTGACGCAATAATTATTCGATTTGTATTTTGTCTGAATAGAAAAATAAAATATAAAAAAAAGTAAATATATATGTATATAAAAAAAAATTCTGGAAAACACTTTATCGTTTAAAAATGCCGTGCATGCACCTCATCATGAGCACCACAAATGATTGCGTAATTTACCCCCTTTACCCTTCTTCATAAAGCTTCCCTTCTCCGTGGTCATCCCTCTCTTTTACCAAGTAATGTTGACTTTTTTTTTTTTTTTTATTATTTTTTTATTATTTTTTTTGTCTTTATCTATCACACAGAATACTGGTAATGTCTGTCTATATATCTTGCGCTATACGTAACTTTCTTTTTTTCCTTATTTTTTTTTAATAATTTTTTTATTTTATTTTATTCTCTATATATCTATACTGTCGTATTTCTTTGCAACATACTCTGTTGGTTTTATGTGTTTGTTATATCTATAAAACAACTCAACACATTGACATAATCAAATGTAACTTTCGCCTGGACTTGCATGGACAACAACTGTGTGTATAATAAACCAAAAGTATTAATAATTTATTTAACAAAAAAAAAAAAAAATTTTTTTTATATCTCCATGAATATATGATGAGGTTTTTTTTTTTTTTTATTTTTTTTAATTTTATGCGTACCTGTAAATACAATTATATGTGTATGGGTATGTTGTGCATGACGAACTGCATCACGACCTTAGAAAAAGGCCATATGACATGGTGAATCAGAAATTACCTATTATGGAGTTAATTCTTTTTTTTTTTTTTTTTTTTTTTTTATTCATTTATATATACTGTTAACGACCGTAAAAGTTTGATTCGATTAATCTCTCTTTCAATGAAACATAAAAAAAAGGTTGAAACACAGTTAGCCATATATATTTCCAAAAAAAAAAAAAAACTATTACACAATTTATTCAGAAACAGTGACTGATGACTTGCATATACAGGTACGCGTGAAAATATATAAGATTAGAAAATTTTATCTACACATTTTGGAGCGTTTAGATATTTTAAATAATTATTAACACAAAAAAAATGTACAAAATAAAAATAAGATTAATTATGTTACATGTTTTTAGTAAATTAATTTTATGCATCTTATTTTTAAATAATTATGATAGCAAAAATAAAAAAGATAAACAACAAATTGATAATTAAATCATTGATACAAATATAAATTATATTATCAATTTATTAATTATTATATTTTTTTAAACTTTATGCGGTTTACTATCAACAACTGTTGTGGTATAATTTTTGCATAGTAACACAAATTATTTTAAATAATATATAAAACTGTGACTAATTTTTTACAACGATTCAATGAATTTTTAATAAAATATATTAAATAGTAATAAAATTTATAAAAAATTAATTTATCTATTTAAACAATTTATTTATATAATTATTTACTTTTTTTTTTTTTTTTTTTTTTTAAATGTACAATGATATCGAATAAGATATACATCAGGCAGGCTCGGTTCGTCTACAGTTTCCGTCTGACTATATAGACTCAGTTACTACTATTGATCCGTTATACCAGCTTGCTTCCTTTAGCTTTCTTTCTCTTTTTTTTTTTTTTTTATTTTTCGTGTAATAATATATTTCATAATATTTATACATGAATGTATATACATATCATATTATTTTTATACGCAACATTAGTGAATGATTTAATTCAAGAAAGAAAAAAGAAAATTTAAATTTATGATTTATAAAAAATAATAATAATTTTATAAATAAAAATTATCATGTTTATAAATGTATGATTATATTGATGTTGTGCTAATTTAATTGCAAAATTTAATCGACACAAACCAACACGACGCAAATACTTTTAAATGACACTTCAAAATTAGCAATAGTTGTAATGAGCCAAGACATTTGTCTCAATACCAAATGGCCTACATCAATTAAATTCTTAATACTTAAAAATAATAATAATAATAAAAATAATCATCATTTCATAATAAAATGAATGAACAAAAAATTAAATAACAAAAAAAATATTTATATATATAAATTGAAAAACAATTAAATAATATTTAAATTTAATTTTTAAAAAGTTGATAAAATATTTACACATTAAATCAATATAATATTATAAAATTATTTCTTTTTTTTTTTTAAGTAAAAAAAATTTAATTAAATAATATTGGTATATCTCTCTTTAAAGGGTACAATATTATACATAAATTCATCCCTCACATATATTTATATGAATATATATGTATAATTTAGAGTTGTTTACTCGTATCCATGTGTATATATGTAAATTAAATATGCTAGTTATATGATCACTATATATATATATACTTTTGCAATTTCAAAAACCACCACCCACTACTAAATATCATATATGTTCTTCTATTTTCTCAGTCATTCTGGCATCGATCTTTACACCCTTCCAACTCATCTTTTTTTTTTTTTATACTAAAAATATAACACTACTACAATGATATCATTGTCAGTGATGATGACAACATCACCATAAAATACTTGCTAAAAAATATAATAAAAAATTTTAAATTATTTCAATTAAATATCTTTTAAATTTCAAATTAATAATTTCATCAAAAGTTTTTTTTTTTTTTTTTATATAAAAAAAAATATAAATATAGTGACAGCTGTTATGATATTTATTGATATCATATAAAATTTATAAATATATATTTTTTTTTTTTTTATATTTGAATTATGTCAGGTTTATGATGCATCATAGACAAATGTTGTTGTGTTACATTGTAGGAACCATGAACGATCGATACTCCAAACAACACAACATATACATATTTTATTTATTTATTTATATATTTTTTTTTATTTTTCAATAGATTAATATAGTATATACAATATTTACTGGCAAGAATTTTATTAATACTATATATATTTTTTTTTATCTTCAATATTCCAATTATAATAACCAGCATTAATTTATAAAAAGAAAAAAAAATTAAATTTTATTATATTTTTTTTATTTTTCTACTCAGTAATAGTTGTAGTTGTGAGTATACATATAGTCATCGTGAGTGAGCATTTAATGTAATGTTAGAAAGGGATAGTTAGTAGGGGATGAAAAAATAATAATATAAAATAAAAAATATAAACAGAGGGCGCAGTAGATCAGTGTTGTAATGGGTCAGCCTTAAAAGCTTGATATTACAATTGGCTAAAATTACAGAGTATTTTATTTTTTATTTTTTTTTGTCAATTTTAATGGATGAATTTTGATGAGATGATTCACCAAAAAATCCATGTGCATTAATATATTATGATAAAAAAATTTTATGATTATAATGATAAAGACGATGACATGAAAGCTTGACAGTTGCATGGCCGTCTATCGATCGTTTTTTGTTAAGAGAAACTCATGATTTTATATGCCTTGGTTTTCTCGTCTTTTACTGACGACTTTAACACTATTTTTTTTTTTTTTTTTCTTTTATATATTGCAAGCACTACTGATTTTTCTATCATGTTTCCGGTCTTTTTAGGCCTTTTGGAATATACAATCTTTTGCAGTACTTTTTTTGACTTACAAAAAAAAGAAAAAATTATTTTTGTCATCTTGCAATTTTTTTTTTTTTTTTTCTTTACAAATGCAAAATTTCTGGCAAGTCTTTTTTACTTTTATCATATATATTATTTTTTAATCAATAAAAATGCGACGAAAGTTTGCAGTAACTTTGTGCTTTTGTATGTATATTTTTTTATAAATTATTTATAAATTAGCACAGCTTTTGAAATTAAAGAAAAAAAGTTTTTTTTTTATTATAAATAATTGTGAAAGAATATTTTTATAATATATATTGATATTTTATATATCAATAGTATGTATATATAAAACTTTTGCCAAAATATCATCAGCAAATATGGCTGACTATTGCATGGTTATATCACTTTCTTTTTTTTTTCATTTTTTTTTTTTGGGTTCGAAAATTTATGATGTTTTTATATCACATGGGTATTTTATTTACTTTCTTGTTTGATAATTTTAATCTTTTTATTAATTTAGATTTGAAATATTATTAATAATAGATTATATAAATATTTTAGTTGAAATAATTTTCATCAAAATAAATTAAGTATTTATCATACATAAAATAATTGAACAATTAAATTTTTAAATTAACGTGTGAATCATTAAAATACAATGATTAATTAATATATTTTTAAAATTATATTCAAGTATGTATTAAAAAAAAAAAAAAGTAAATATAAAAAAAAAATTTTTTAAATTCAATATTTATATTTATTTTTTATTTTTATACATGGTTACTGTGCTTGCATAATTTTTTATGATAAATTTTTATTAAATGTTAATTAGTTTTAATATACTAATTATACGCTTATTTTTATTTTTTAAATTAACTTAAAAAATTTATCATTAAAAATATTTGTTTAAAATAATAATTTAAATAAAAAATATTTAATCAAAATATTTTTTATCTTGAGGATATAAAATTATTCTTCTTTTATTGTCATAAAAATTTTTGTCAATAAATATATTATCAAAATTAATTATCAAAAATCGCCTGAGATTAATATAAAATACATTAAAAAAAACCCAACTAATGTGCGTCATCAATAACAAAAAAATATGATTAAGAAAAAATTCGGGGAAAAAAAATCATATCAAAACTTTTATCAGTAATAAATAAATAATCAATAAAAAAAAAAATACTAGAATTTTCTGAATCTATTTCTATTCTTGATCGTGGGTCAATATGCTCGATTATTATATATTTTTTATTTTTTATTTTTTTTTTATTCTCAAGATAAGTTAAATTTATTTCTTATCACTTTAATGATATTATTTCTTGATCAAACTACTTTCACTGTAGCTTATACAATTTTTAAATCTTCATTTATATATAATTTTTTTTTATTTTTTAAACAAGTGTACAAAAAATAATTCAATATATTGTATAAAATTTATAAAAATATAAAAAAATAATTTCAATTTAACAAATAGTTAAACTGTCATTTTCAGAATGATATTTATCTTTAATTTATTTTTATTTTTTTATAAATATATATCAGTGAAAGCTACGAAAGAGTAACAAGTTCATTGATCTCTATATAAAAACATAAAAAAAAATTTTTTTTTCGAGCTTTATAACAGGTTATGAAATTTTTTTAAAAATAAAAATTTAATCAATTTTTTATCAAACATAATTTATAAATAAATAAAACTTTTTTAAATATATATATATATTTTAATAGCTATATTGAATAAAATAATATAAAATATTTATTTTCACTTAAAAAAAAAAATTTATGCATTTTATAATCGATAGTTTATTGACATTTATATAACGAATTGAGTACACGATGTACTAATGATTACTCAGTGTTTCCCATTTACTCTAATTTAATTTAATAATTTAATTTTTTTTTCGTATATATTACATGCATTTATATTGTTTCTTTTTTAACAAATAAATTATAAATAAATATACCAAACACTTACACAAATATTATTTATATATACAAAATAAAATTCTATAAATTTTATTTGCAATTATTTTAATATTAATATGAATTTAGTTACTATATAATTTTATAATTTTTTTTTTAAATACCTTTGATACTTCCAGACGATGTATGTGGTGTCTGGGGTGTATGTGATGTTAATGGTAAGGGTGAACCTGATGAAGACGCGGAGTGTTCCAATTTGGAACTCACCGCGCTCCACATCTCGAACATGTTGAACGCCGTGATGATCGTTTTTGTTTTTTTTTTTATTTAATATTAAATTCCGTGCACAAGCACATATACGTTACTCCAATTAATACAAACTGAATACTAATACGGAAATAAATATATATCAAAAAAATAAAATAATAATAAGACAATTCTCTGTCACATATCACAAAAACGGGACGATCCAGCGCCACCGCTTAACCAATGATAACGTCAAATAAAATAATAATAATATTAATAAAATAATCACACACACTTTCTCTCAGTTCACTGCTTTTTATAGATATATTTTTTTGTTTTTTTTTTTTTATTTTATTTCTCCTATTTTTAAATTTGTTATTTAATCATTTTTTATTATTTTCTTAATCTCGTTCTTGAGAGAAAAATTCTTTTAAATATCATCATTTTGATGATTTTTTTTAAAAACTAATTTACCTATAAAAATAAAAAATAGAAATATAATAATTAAAATTTTATAAAATTTTTTTTTTTTTTAAATTTTAATTTATTTTATTTTCTCTTTCCGCAATTTTTGTAATTTTTTTTAAATTATATATATTTATGGGACATTAAAATTTAAAAATAGACCAAACTGATCAATAAAATGTGAAAAAATTAATTTAAACATATATCAATAGAATTTTTAACATATATATTTTAATTATTATAAATTTTTTATATGATAAAAGTGATAAAAGTAGTTCAATATCCCTCTGGCAATTTACATATGAATAAACTTTATTTTCATTAAATTTTATTCAACTTGATATTGCATTTAATAATTTAAAAGTATATATATATATTTTTTTTTCACTCAAAAACTCAGTATGTGACAATATTTAAATTAAATAAAATTTAAAAATAGATAAAAAAAAATAATAAAAAATCCATGAATAGATTGAGTACGCATGTTGTAATGCAATGGTGTGAAAATATATAAGGGGAAAATAATCAAGAGGAGGTCATATAAACGAATGCATTAGAATGCATGGATGCATTACTGTAAACTGTGGGAGGATGAACATAAATTCTATGACAACATAAATTGCATATGTATTTTTTTTTATTCATATCATTTATCAATTTAACCAATATAAATAATTTTAATTAATTATTTAAGTAATTTTTTTAATTAAAAATTTTTTAAACAAAAAAAAAATCCATATATATATATATATTTATGCAATAAAAATAGAAAAGCTTTAAATGTACATATTGTTAAGTATAAATGTACTGCAATGGTTTTAGATTGATCCTCTTTAAAATATTGCAAACATTGTTTAAAAAAAAAAAAAAATAGAAGGTAAATACATGAAGAGCTTGTTGAAGAGTGAAACATACCGCACACTTTTAACATTTGTATTGAGCGAAAATTTTAGTTGAGCCTACTTACACAACTACTACAACAAGTTGATTTTATTTATTTTTTTTTTTCCTTTTTTAACAATGATATCTTCAGAGCAAGTGAAAAAACTTATTTCATATATGAAAAAAAAAAAAAAAAGTATATTTTTTTTGAGTTTTTTAAATATACTTTTGTATATAAAAAATTCAAATACAAGTGCATTTTTTTTTTTTTTTTTCAAAAGCTAGTTTTTAAATTGCACACAATAGCTATGATAAAACGACACAATAACTATTTTACATGGCAACAACTACTAAAAACTACATGTACATATATATATTATTATTTTTATATTTTTATTTTCATTTTTTTTTACAAACTATATACATGAAAGCTATTTTTTTTTTCTTTTATTTACTGGCATAGTGATATACATTTGCCTCAGCTCTATTTGAGCTTTCATAAACTCACGAATGACAGAAAAAGCTATTTTATATATATTTTTAGCTAAATGAATATTTTTAAAATAAAAAAAAAAATATGAACAATAATTTTATTTAGTATCATCATTGAATAGATGATGTAATGAGTATAATTTTGGCATAAATCCAAAAGAAAGTATCATAATTTAGTTAGCACATATATATATACAGTATAATTTCTTATCACTCGGTACACCACAATTTAAATATATATATAAATATAAAAAATTGCATGGTGTTATATGTATACACACAGTAAAATGCAACAACGTGTATATATTATAAAAAAAATAAAAATAAACCTAGACAAAATAGAATAGAATAGCATGACAAAAAAAAAAGACGAAAAGATAAATAGAGCAGGAATAAATGGCAAAGTCGGTCGTGGCATAATTCACATTGCGGAAAGTGAAACTAAAACGCGCGCATCATGAAAAAACCAGGACAAGTTGATGGTGGTTGAGAGACGAAAAGGGTGGTAATATTTATATATATATAAACTGTCTAGTAACAAGGTCCAGCATGCTCCTGTTTCCTTTTTTTTTTTTTTATCAAAAAGCCACGTGGTTATATTACCATAATTTGATTAAATAATTTTTGAGTTATCAAAAAAAAAAAAAAAAAAGCTTTATTTTGTAAAATTTTTTTTAGCTATTTTATGCCTGGATTAATATATTTTAATTTTAAAAATAATTTCTCATTTTGTTTTCTTTTTTTGACTTACAAAAAAAAAAAATTTTTTTTTTAAAAATAATAATGTTTGAGCCACGGAAGCGCGTTGCATCGTTCGTGCATCACGGACTTGTATGAATTATTTTTGCTGTGAGGGCATCGTTTCTTATTTAGGTCGTGTACACGTTAGTAGTTTTTACAGTGGACTTGTTGTAGACGACCACCGACGCCACGGAAGTAACCGACTTTGTGACGCTTCTGTACTCTGGTTCTAGCCGGCTCTAGCCAAGTTATATATATATACATCAACAAAACTTTTTTATATCTATTTTTCTCTTTACTATATATATTGGAGCTTTTCACAACATATACATATGTACATATAGCTTTTTTTTTTTTTTTTTTTTTTTTCAACCCTCTACTTAAACTACCCTTATAACATACACGATCGATGCCTCAAAAATTATATACACTTATAGAAATAAAATAAAAATAATAATAAAATATATTATGATTTATATGAGGGTCGTATATAATGATTGATTTTGTCAATTGAATATTTTTTTTTTTAATTAAATTGATAATTAAAAATTTATATTTAAATATAAATGACAATTATTGTTATTGAAAAAAATAGATTATTTAAAATTTTACTATCAAAATGAAAAATAAAAAATTATTTTTATCAAATTCACTTTGAATGTGTCAATTATATTTGATAACTTGATAATTTTATTAATGCAAATTTTAATTGATAAATACAAAAAAAGATGCAAATTAATTTGTCATTATAATATTTAAATATAAATTTTATTTATACTTGATAAATTTTTAAAAAGAATATATATATTTTTTATTATTATAATCATAATTATATTGATTAATAATAAAGTTTAAATAAATTTATATGCGAATATATGTATATAAAATTCAGTACAATTACCTTGTACATATGTATATTTTTTATGTATATATGCAAGTGGTAATACTTGTAAGTTTATTTAATATTATTATCAACATACACATTTAAATTTACCAAAATGAATTGTCGTATTACCTAACAGTATATATATTCATAACTAGGCGACATAAATGCAACTACAGGGAGAAAGGCGGGAAGAAAAAAATATAAATAATTTTTTATAATAATTATCTATTAGTGTTGTTTTTTTTTTTTTTTTTTTAACAACTACTTATATCAAGTTCAAAAATAAAATTTAAAAAGTATCAATTTAGATAAGATTTAAAAAAAAAAAAAACAAACGGAAAGAGAATAAAAACAAATTAATTTCAAAAAAAAAAAAAAAACCCACCAATCAGTGTTTAATGATTTTTTTTTTTGTTTAGTTGTCAAAAATTTTTTTTATCTTGTCAATAATAATAATAATAGTATATAAATAATCACAAATAAAATTTCACATTTTTTTTTTATATTTTAAATCACAGATATATATAAAGCAACTTTTATTTCACAATATCACTCAGTTTTATTATTCACTGCACTATTAAATTCCCATTATTTCAAGATAATATTAAAAAAAAAAAATTTATAAATTTATATATACAGATATAGTAAATATAAATAATATATTTTATAATAATTAACACTTTTTAGATAATTTTATTATTGATTAAATAAAAAAAATTTCACTACAAGTGATTATAATTTTTTTTTTATTTTTGTTAAATATATAATCACTATTATTATATTTTTTTTTTTCATAAAAAAATCATCATAGTAAGTAGAACAAAACAAAAAATTACAACAACACTAATTAATAATAATTTTTTTATTTTTTTTTAAATCAGTGAATCAGGTACTCTCAAGTAACGTGCGTGATTTGTTGAAAATTTATTTAAAAATTTTCTATCCGTTTTTATAAATTTTTTTTTTTTTTTACTCCGAAGTCTGCACATTCACTGATCTCTTCTCTTAGTAATAATATTTTTTTAAATTTTTTGCTTACAGCGCACTCTGTTCTGTTAATATTTAAATTTAAAAAATATTTACTTAATTTATTCTTTGGATAAATCAAAATTAAGTAATTAAATAACAAAAATAAAACTTTGATATTTTAACTAACAATTAAATTTTTTTAATTTTTTTTTTTTTTTTTTTTTACAAATTAAATAATAAAATTTAAATAATGAAAGGCGCGAATTCCGGGTGACAATAATTAACGTGACAGTCCCGTTTACTGATGGTAAAAAATTGGTTTGTTACGCGACCGTGTCTCTAGGTTGACTGGTGTGCCGCGCAAGATCAGTCAATAGCCCCACCAACAATTTTCCCCTTGGTGTTTCTATATTAAAGGTAGGGAGTTTATGTACAATACTGTGAGATAGAAAGGGACAGAATAAAAGTTTTTCGTATCACTATATTACAAAGTGTGCAAGAGAGAAATTAAAATATATATATCAAAAAAAGAAAAAAAAATAAATAAGAAAAAGAGTTTTCTTCATACTGGAAAATTGCCAAAGAAAAATTTATAAAAACAAAAATAAAAACATGAAAATTTTACATTGGGGTAGGTCTTCAACTCCTCCCTCTGATTACACCCTTTTTCCTATTGGTCTTTTTCTCAATAAAATTTAAAATATATAGATTTATATTAATTAAAATTTGTAAATATTTTGTTATAAATTTTCACAGAAATTTAACAACAATTTATTAGGTTTTTTTTTTTTTTTATTTCTAACATGATGTATTTATCATACAGACATTTCTTTGCTAAAAAAAAAAAGGGTAAAATTTCTTGAATTTTATAGTTACAATAGATGAGTGCATATAGGTATATAAAGACTTCAAGTTGAGAATGTTAAAGAATAAGTAACTCCAGGGGGATGCGAAAGTCGTAAAGAACCATCTACCTGCTAAAAAATAAATAAATAAAAAAGGGCCTTCTGTCAATGGTTGATTTGTACTGTCCACAATGAATGCTACCGTCAGTGGTGGTATATATAAGAGAAACTAACATGTGCATTTATTACTAGAAAAAAAAAAATAAAAATAAGGAGCGTTTAGAAAAAAAATATATAAAAACTAAATAATTGAATTGAGTAAAATATAAATTTGATATGTAATACCAAATTTGATGATACCTAGCGGTAAAAAATGACGGTCATATATAAAATATCATGCAACTGGATTGAAGAGATCAAATTTTATGAATGCAGCAATATACATTCATTCCAATCGTGGGAGTTTAAAAAAAATTCTATATAACATCAAGTGCGGAAGTACCACCTTTTTCTCCTTTTTTTTTTTACTTGCAATTTTTATTTGTTTATAAAAAAAATTTTTTTTATTCAATTTGTACAATAGTTTTATAACATCTGTTGATATATACCGTTTTCCAAGATAAAAAAAAATTAAACTATACTTTTTTTTTTTTCTTATAAATAAATTATTTTGTTAATCAAAAATATTGATAAAAATAAATAAATTGTTTATTTATTTAGAATGTGTGGATGTAATTTAAAATAATAAAATAAACATAAAATTTATTTTCAATTTTATTATTTATTTTTTTCTGATAAAAAGTTGAAAAATATATATATACGTGACTGTTAACATGCGATATAATTGCGGTCATTCGTAGGAGAATTCGGTAAACGGTTATTTTATTTTATTTTTTTTTCTTTATTTTATATAAGCTGAATACCATTGTGGTATATTATTTTTGACAGATTACAGTTATCGAAAGACGACCGGGTCTCTTTACAGTATACATACAGTCCAATGACCCACCTTTTTTTGCATGACGAGTGTGATTCAAAATATAATTATTCAAAAGACAATATTTTACTGGTTTTATTTGTATAAATTTAGTATGACAATAAAAGTTTGCGTGTACCGTTCATAGATTATATTATATATATTTATTTATTTTAAAATATTTGATAGTAAAAATAATACAAAATTTATAATTTAACTTGTAGATATTTTTTTTTTTTTGAGCAATTAATGTTAAAAAATGACTCACTGTGACTTGAAATGATTTGAGTTATAAAAAATTCTTTCATGAAAATTTTAATAAATTAATAATTAAAACTGCAATTTTAAAAACACAATTTAACTGCATTTACTTGACTCGTGTTTGTATATTTTGAATATAAAAATAAATTTATTATTTATTTTTATTTTTGCTTACACGGTTTGTGAAATTTGATAACTCAGCTGGTAATGACAAATACCGCACACATTGGTAAAAAAAAAAATACAAAATTTAAAATTTTTTTTTTATATATTTATTGATAAACATTTTTAATTGCTTTTTTTTTTTTTTATTAAATCAGTAAATATGTTAATTTGTGTTTTAAAATTTGATACAATTATTTGACTGTTATTTTTCAATTTTGATGAAATAAAATTCGCGAGTTTTTCGCTGATAAATACGTGCGGTTTGAGTTTAATATATACTTAATGGGTTAATATGTTTAAAAAAAAATTTCGGGTATCCTATAATACGAGTTCATTAAACTGTCATTTGAACGTGGTTGTACAGTTATATATATATTTTATATATATGTACACATTACTATCAAACCGGACGAAAAAAAAAAATAAAAAAAAACAGTCAAAGCGGTTCCTGACCTCCGGTGTTTTTGACTCATCACTTGTTAAATCAGTGACTCTGATTTGTCTATATATACTCAGGTATAAAAATAAAAAAAATTATATATTTGTGATAATATATAATCCATTATAAATACATAATAAAAGATAGAGAAAAAACAAGCAAAAAATAAAAATACACTATTGACAATCAATTCAAGGTCAATGACAACCACATGTGTTTTAAATATTTTTGTCGTATTATTTTAATAAATATTTAAATAATTGTATAGTTTTATGAAAAAAATATATAAAATTTTCTATTTAAACATGTTCATTTTGTCTAAAAAAAAAAAAACCTCGAAACAATTTGTATGTATATATAGTTAACATGACTTTGTGGAAATTTTAAAGAATAGAAAATTTTTTATCTATTATACCATATAAATTCAAAAACCCCTCTGGTGACACTTTGTGTAGAAAAATTTTTACAAGTAGCAAAGTTACAAGGTCAAGCCCTAAACGGTATCCTCTTCTCTACATGTTTTTATAAAAAAAAAAAAGGAAAAGTAATTCTTAGAATGATAGAAATTTTTTTATCTACATATTTAGTTTTTTTTTTTTTTTAAACATTTAAAATTAGAAAAAAATAATACAATATTTAATAGAGCTTTTTAATTAAACATTTATAATAAAAAAAAAAAAATAAAATAACTAGTGACAAAAAAAAAAAGGTATTACACAAAATGAGCTAGAAAAAAAAAATAGATATTAAGGTTCGTTTACCCCGAGGATATATATACTTTGAAGGATTCACTTTATATCGGAAAAATAGAATAAAAAAAAAGTACAAAGTTTCAATATATAGGAATCAATGTTATTTCCAATCATTTTTTCTGATATATAATAAAAAAAAAATAAAATAAAATTGTATAAAAATATAAAATTCCGACACAGTAACAAAAGTAATATTATATTTGAAAAAGATTGATGATTTATTGTTTAAATATTAAATAAAAATATATATATTAAAAAATAAATAAAAAAAAATATAAGAGAATGAGTAATCAGTGTGTTTTAAGTGATAACTTGATAAGTTTTTATAAATGACACTAAAAATTCAAGTAAAAAAAAAATTACGTATACGGTGTTTTTTTTTTTTTAAATTTTATTTTATTGTTTTTTTTTTATAAATAAAAATTGACAGATTTTTATGTGTTTAAATTAACACAAGAGGTATACAATATATTAATGTATTTAATTTTTAAAAATTAAATTTATTGTATGCTTATATTAAATACTGTATATAAAAAATAAATACGATATATGGTCGTTCACCCGTTGCTCACTCGGCAAAGATGGATGTAAATCGACCGCGTGCCTGAAGTCACCCAAACGTGTGCCATACGATGAAGAGGTCAATGCACCGATAAAATTATCCGATTGTCCGTTCAATCGTTGAAGAAACAGTAGCAACAATTTACACGAAAAATAATAAATATATGTTTATTTATAAAATCAAATATTAAAATAAATATACAATGATAAATTTTATTATAAAAAAATAAATATAAAACATTTATATAATAACAAAGACATTTTTTTGTTTTTTTTTTTTTTTATAATTTTTTTTAAATTATATTTTATTAAATGACAATCAGAGTAGAAATTAAATATAATTATTATATATAAATATGTATATAGAAAACAAATTATTAAGTTTAAAGTTCAATATTTACTGTTTTGAATTGAAAATATAAAAAATTTATGTGCATAAATATTTAACTATGCAAATGCTTTTGACACATCAGATGAATGCATGACATCTTGTATGTAAATTGCATACTAAAAATTTCTTTTCTTTTTTTTTTATTATTATTATTGAGATAATATAAATTAATAATAATTATTATAATTTATCAATTGTATTTTTTTTTTATTTTGGGGGGTGAAATTATCAGAGTAAATATTTTTAAGAAATACACTTGTTATTTTGTATTTTTTTTTTAAATATTTTTTTGGGCATAGCAAGAGATTTTTGGGTGTAAAATAAATTCTGGTGACAAGACAAAAATGAGAGTTACACAACAGGAGAAAATTTGCCAACAATGTGGATATATTTTTTTTAAGGTGCAAACCTCCTGTTGGTATTTTAAATTCACAAGATAAAATAAAAATAAATTCGATATAATATTTTATTTTTATTTTTGTTATTTTTAGTGATTAATTTTCTAAATTTATTACATAATTTAATTGATATTTTAATTAATTGAATGCAAAAAAAATTTAATGAAAATATTCATTTATAAATGTAGGAATTAATTTTGAATTTTTAATTATTTTTTCTTTTTTTCGCCATCACGGTCTAAAAATATGTGTCATTACGCGCACTGACCCTACAATTTACAGACTGTAGTTTTTTACTAATTTTTTTTTTCTGATGGGTTAGTTAAAATTTCAACTTTTTTGTTTGTTAAATTTTAACAATTAACCTTGAAAAATAATGATAAATAATCAGTAAATAAAAGATAAAAATATCTATTTATTTACGATGATTTAAAATCAATTATCAAAATTAATTATTCATATAATATTAATAAAATAAAATTCTCAGATTTAGATATCTTAATTTTTTTTTTTAAATTTATCATTAATTTTAAACTTGTTTTTTATTTTATTTTATTTTCAACAAGACAACAATGGTACAAGTTTACCCAAGTGTGTTCTATATTTTCCAAGACTCAAAAAAAACTTGGAAAATTCACATTTATTTTAAAAAAGAAAGAAAAAAACTCCACAAGAGTTTTTCTAAATAGAAAAAAAAATATAAATATATATATATATATATATCTCAACAAGTTTTATTGTTTCCTATCGAACCATACAGATCGTCTCTGTCAGCGGTCGCAACAAATGCTTTTTTTTTTCTGACCCAAGATGATCAAATAGTAGCTAAATAATTTTTTTTCATTTTTATAAACATATATCTATATCTCAACTTGCAAAATTATTTACACTTTCGAATCATCAATAAATATATACATATGATATTTTTCTTAAATTAACCAGTCCGTTATTTAACCTAAAGAAATTGAATGCTAAAATTTTAAAAAAAACATAATAACACTTCTCTTTATACTTAATCAATTTTCCATTGCAAAAAGTAATATAATTTTTTGACAATTATATATTTTTTTCTTCAGCAAATTTAAACAATAAATTTGTTATTATTTTTTGTATTCATCAAGCTTTACACAGATATATTGTGCTAAAACATTCAACAACAGAAATAGAGTCGTGTTTTAAATTTTAAAAATAATAATAAAACATTGTAAAACCAGAGAGCTACATGACAAATTGTTTCGTATGGTAACGGAGAAATTACTATACCGTTACTGACGCAAAAATTTATTTATTTATTTTTTTATTTTTTTTTTTTTGCCAGGTCAGGTGTTGTTACTATATATATACAATCTCACGTATATGATTTTTTAAAAAAATCCTTCAACAAAAAAAATATATAAAGATAAAAGTTTGTTACATAAATAATATAGATATTTTTGTTTAGTATTTTTTTATTTTCTGTCCAGTAATATGGACAAACGAAATTTGAGTACTTTAAAAGTACAAAATAAATATACACACTATTTAATAAAAAACATATCTATGTGCTTTAAAAAAAATCATACATATACAAGTTTGGCAAAGGAGAAATCTGAAATCGGAATTAACGAGAAACAGCTGTCATGATTTCACCGGATACTAAAGCAAGCTCTTGAAAAAAAAAAAATAAATAAATTTAAAATAAATAATATAAAAAGCTTTATTAAAAAAAAAATTAAATAATATTGTCATTTTTAATCAAATAACTTAAAATTATAAATTCAATTTTATTATTTTTAATTTATCAAATTTTTATTTGTCAAAAAATCAAAATATAATTATTAAAAATATAAAATATTTATAATTTTATTAAAAATATTATTAATACCATAGTAAATTTTTAAATTTGACAAAAATATGCGAAAAAAGTATATTTAGTTTTAGTATATATATACAGCTGGATATAAGCCAACCAACTCATCCAAAAAAAAAAAAAAAATTAAATCAAAGTGTCCGCATTGGGTTGGCCTACTCACAAATCTGCCCTTTAAATTTGTTATTTTTTTATTTTTATTAATTTAAAAATATTATTCTTAAATTACTATCAAATTGAGTTTGATCAAAGTTATAATTTTTTATGTCAAATAAATAATATAAATAAATAATTTTTAATTTTAACTGAGAAAAGATTGAAATAAATAATTTAAAATCAAGACAGACTATTGATATCAATGTTTTATATATCATAACTATCATAATTGTTTGTCATAACCCACTTTGGTATTATAAATGAAAACCTACTGTCAAGCTTTCGCTTACAGACATTGAAGCCATTTGACGATTTGACATAAAAAAAAAACCTAATAACAAAAATAACATTTTAACGATCAATAACGTGTTTTAAAAAATTCATGCCATATATAAATTATATTCTAACAATATTAAAAAATAATAAAATTTATAAACTTAATTAAAATTACCAAATATTTTTACTAAATTTTAATTCACTAATTTGTATTCAATGATAATAAAAAATTTTAAATAATAAATACAACTGTATATATAAAAGTTCAAAACTTAAATTAAAAAAATAAAAAAATATTCAAATGAAGAAAGTAAAATGTCGTACAAGTCAAAGTGGCAATGAAGATTTTCGCAATCAAACTTCTTCATTTGAGCAGGTGAATATATAAAAAATATTTTATATTGCACATATAAATACGCGTTAATATTTTTTTTATTTATTTTTTTTTTTTAACAAATATATTAATTTTTTAAATTAATTACAAGTTAGATTATATGAATTTTGAGGATTTTCACTGTCTCAAAGTCATGAACTAATCGTAGGAAAATTTCTAGAAAATCATAGAATGTTTGTTTTTTGATGCTCTACAAGATAGAAAAAAAATCCGTCGAAGAATAATTTTTTTTCAAAAAACGCTATTTCTGAAAAAATGGCCTAACTTTGGCCAACTGGACGTGGCCGTTATTAATTTTACGACTTCAGGTAGTTCCTATTGGTGTAAAAATAGTCAGAGCATATTGTAAAAGTATTTTATATTGCACATATAAATACGCGTTAATATTTTTTTTATTTATTTTTTTTTTTTAACAAATATATTTGTATAGTTAAAAAATAATTTTTCTATTAAACATGTATAAAATACAGGTGTGTATATAGACAATCTCTTTGAATATATCTCTCATACAATTTATATACACATGCGTCCATTTCATGTAGTTTAATGAAAATTCAAATATACATATATATATAAAGTTTGCATTGAATAATAACGCAATAACAATATATACAAAAGAAGTGATGTCATGCAAAAGTCAGTGCTTCCTCTATTAGGAAAGTCTATATTTATCAGAAGAAGACAAAAGTCCTTGAAAGATGCAAGTTATTTTACAGTTTATTTTTTTCTTTGATATATTATTTCATCATATGAAATAAAAAATATATTTTTATTTTTTATTTTTAAATAAACAAATGAATTGAATAGACGTTTAGTTGGAAAGTTACTTGTCTTGTAAATAGTGCAACAACTTTAAAAAATATATACATATATTTTTTTATTCTTTTTATATATATATATACAATTGTTTGTGTGTTTTTTTTTTTAGTTTTTTTATCACTCTTACGTTGTAAATGACGCAAGTATGTAAGGATAAGTTTGAAAAGATTTTAGACCCGCTGGCGGAGAAAGCAGCATCTCACTTTTTGAGTTCTATCATTTTTAAAAATTTTTTTTTTTTTAAATTTTATCTCGATGTCAGTTGACAGATGGACAGAATTTTTTTTTCAGTTTATCTGAAGGAAAAATATATATATGTATAGTTTTTTGTACTGATGTCAATGAATTTTTTTACATAATTTATTGTAATATTTGAAAAGATATGTATGGAAAGATATAAACACGGTAAAAGTTTACCGTTTAAAAAGCAATGATGTACTTTTGTTTTAAATAAAATAAATATATAAATTTTTACCTGTAAATTATAGAGGTAAAAACAACTTTTGATAGATGAATTTTATAATTGATCTGAATTTGGATTTTACTGTGAAATAATGATACAATAAATTTCAATTTTATACAGCCAAACAATCGTGTCAATTAAACGTGAAAAAAGTTAGACAACTCTGTCATCAACGCAAATTATAATAAAAAAATTGAATTGTATTTTTTTTTTTTTTTTTGTTACTGAAACAACACATTTATATTTTTTTAAACTAAAACTTACCAATATTACAATAGTACTATCCACTTAAAAATATAACAGCTTAAATTTTGTTTCTTTTTCATCAAGATCAGGATGTAAAAATTAAACTCACCTGAAAGCAAAAAAAATTATGAATCAGCAAAAAAATTTATTTATATTTATTGTATATATTAAGTTTCATATATAATTCATATATGTATGGAAAAAAAAAAATGAAAAATTAATTTCGAAAATCCCACAGACACAAAAATAAAAAATATTTTTGTTTATATATTTTTATTATTATTTTATTTTTTGGCTTGCACTTTCATTGCCACAAAAATATACAAGCCTTTTATAGCTTTAACAATCTCTCGGTGAGTCTTGTTGAATATCCTACCTTCTAAAAAGGGCCAAAAAAATTAAATCCATATAAATTTAAAAATATAAGATAAAATTTCTGTTGTATGATTAAAGTATATCATTGAATTAATTTTTGTAAACATAAATTTTAAAAATAACAAAAACTAAATTTATACTAAAAATAATATAAAAAATAAATTTGCAAATTTGTGTATTTATGAAAAAAAAAAAAAAATAAGGACCACATATTACGGGATTCAAAGTTGATAAAAATAATAATCTACGCTCGTCCTTACTTCCAAATACGTATAACTTTACGACGGGGTACTTTCAATCCTGACCCACATTCATACAGTATCTTTCTTTATATTTTATTTTTTTAATATACATTGCTGTCTTACTCAAACTTTTATAAAAAATTACTTGATCGTACATCTCAAAATCACTCTTACTTTGCCCCTTCACCGGTCCCAAAAATAATTTTAAAAACATCATAAAATTAAATGATAATAAGTTTTCAACAATTACCAAAATAAAATTCAAAATAAATGTAAACAAAATTATAAATTTTAATTGTTTGTTTTTTGATATAAAATACAGTTGATATGATAAATATTTAGATAAGCATTTTGATGATTTAACAAAGTCTATTTTATGTATATAAAAATTTTTCTACAAGAGTTGAAAAAAAATAAAATAAATAAAACAAGTTGAGAATTATGATGTAATAAGAATTGTCTCTCGCAATAAAACATTAACTTGGTTTCTATCTAACTACAAAATTTTCTGTACAATGTATGTGTAAAGTGTTTGCAGGTAGATATCAAACTGAAAAAAAAAAAAACAACAAATATATATAGCGGTAACGGCTGAGTGATTAGTACGCGTTATTTCGATTCGTTATAATATCCGACAGGAAGTTTTGTTAAAAAAAAAAATGGAAAATAAAAAAAGTAAATGGTTAAGAAATATATATATGAACAATTGACATTATAAAAGTTAAAAAAAATAACTCACTCAATCATATATATATATATTTTTTTTATTTCTATTATTGACGTGAGCAGCAGTACTGTTTGATGAATATTTTAAGAAAGGCTTGGTCAGGATGGATATTCATAAAAAATTTCCCACGATTGAGAGCCATAGTTTATGTACAGACAGTTATAAGTTTTATATATAAAACAGGAACTGCTCGATATCATTAATCTTTAAATATTGAATTCATTGAATTTTAAATTTAAATTAAAATATCATTATTTAATAATTATAATTATTCATTAATTATTTTTTATTTTTCTTTTATTTTTCTTTGTCATAATTTATTGATATTTCAACAAAAAAATATTTCAAATTTCATAAAACTAAGTTTGTATCATTAATAATTGTTGAGTAATTTATAGGTTACTTAATTTTTTTTTTTTTTAATGTTGGTAATATCAGTATTTATAAATACCGACAATTTTTTTTATTAAAATTGTCGGTATAACCAATGTTTGATGGTAATACAGATTAATTTGTTTATTATTATTCTCAGTATAACAAATACTAGTGCCATCTAGTGATGATTTATTATAAAAATCGTCCTTGCCAAGGCTGTAGGCCATCGAACTATTGGCCTACTGCTGTATGACACGCAATATCACAAAGTTTGCCAACACGCCAATTTAGTTATAAAAAAAGACAAATTATATTTGACAGAAAAAAAAAAAAGAATTAAAATTGACACACTGCCAATTATTTGTGAAACTATGTGTGAACAATTTTTATACTTTTTTTTCGCGAAAAATAAACTTGAATCATGTCATTTTATTTACTAACAAAAACCATAATCATGAATCATTTATATTTATTTAGAAGTCTGATATAAATAATAAATGTAAATTAAATCTTTACACAGTCATAAAATTATTTATATATAAATTAAAAATATTCATTGTTTGTTTATTTTCAATTCAAATTAGCATATAACTTTTAAAATAATCATTCAATGAATGTATGAGTAATAAAATATTTAAACATTCCAAAATTATATTAGTCGATAAACTTTGTTCAGTGGGTCACAAAACTTATTTTCATTTACAAAAAAATATTTTGTATTATGATTAAATGTTTAAATATAAATATGAGGTTTTTTTTTTTTTTAAATAAAAAAAAAATTTTAACATTGCTATTTAAACTTATAAATAAATAATAAATTATTTAAACATTAAAATTTTTATCATGTGTATATATTACATATGTGAAACACTGTTAAAAAGCACCGTTGTTTTTCTTTCATATATACAATATTTGTTCGTGTATGTATATGAATAGTATATTTACTGAAGTAAAAAAAAAAAAAATAGAAAAACTCTTTGACCTTTTTTATGCCTAAATGCCGATTCATTAATAATATATTTTCATTTATAATTAATCCATGAATTTATTATAAATACGACAAGTGTTGACATCTATGCCAAAATATAAAACTAAAAAAAAATTTTGCAAATTTAATAAATCAAGTGATACAAGAGTACGTTTAGTCAGACACGAATATTTTTTTTCTTATCCAAAATAAATTGTGTTATTAATTATTAACATATTTAATAAAAAATAAATTAAAATTAAAAATAAATATATATTTAAAACGGAATTAAAATTTAGTTGTTATTTTTGTTTACACCGAATATACCGTAAATCCCAAGAGTCAAAGAGGCATCATCGTTCACCGTTCCGGCAATTAAAACGGCTCATCTTCAGCACCCCGAGGTGTTTTATAATAAATATATATAAATCCAAGTATAAGTTGAGAGTTTAAATACAAAAAAAATGTAAAATATATATATGTGAGAAGTATAACGCAAAAGTATAAAATAACAAAAATTTAAAAGTAAAAATTATTAAAAAATTATTATAAAAATAATAAATTTAAAATAATTTGTATATCGTGTATTTTTTTTGTGTGTGTTTGTATATAAGTGAGTGTGTTTTGATTGCGTCGTTTCGCGGTCGTGGATGGTGAGACACCACGTGGGTAATCCCAGTATGAGATAACGGTGTCCGGTAACAACGTCAGAGTGCTCAATGTTAGCGGTACTATGTTGTTGGTCCGTTACTTGACCGAGAGATCCGCTAAAGAAGTGCGTTTATATATATTTTCCCTTCGCGCTCTTTCGCTGTATAAACCCCTTCATTCCTTTTTTTTTTTTTCATCAAACTATTCTATATATTTTGTTTTTTTTCTTTTTGCCATTCCAACAATCTAAACCTTGTTCTTTGACCCAACTGCATCGTGCACATCGTGATACTCGATTACGTTTATATATATATAATATTATCAAATGGATTTTTTTTTTTAATACAGAATGTTATTTAGTTGTAATGGAATTGAAATAATATACAGTTTAACTTGAAATTAAAATTCTTTAAACAACAATAAAATAAAAAAAAACATTGTCATTTGTTTTTAGTTGTTGTTGTTTTTGTTTTTTTTTTTTTTTTTTTGTTGTACCTGTTCCTGTAATTGGTGGTGATGCAACTTGTGAACTGCTTATATCCGGTGGTTGTTGAGTTGTTGAATTTTGTTGTTGTTGAGTTGGTGCTACTGATGTTACTGTTGTTGTTTGTTGTGATGCTGATCCTATAACTGTTGTTGCTGGTGATGTTTGTTGTTGTTGTTGTTGTGGACTGTTTTCTTCAATAATAACTGCCGGTACTTCTACGTTTTCAGCCATCTTGATTGTTTTTTTTTTTTGTTGTTTTTTATATTTTTAGATGATTATTACTTTTGATAATTAAATTTATATTTCACTTGATGTATTTTTTTCAATCATTTAATATTTATCTTTAAATGATTAATTAATTTATCTTTTGCTATTTCAATTGTTGACTATATTAAATTATGTAATTAGCTATATTTTAATTTACTATTTATAAAACTTTATTTTAATTTATATAATTAATAAAGTTTTAAATTTTTTTCATCTATTAATTATTTATTATGATACATTTACGTTTAATCTACAACGTTTGGCATATCGTTAATGTATATTGATTTTATTTGCGTCAAATGCTAGTTTTTTATATGCGCACAATGACTCAAACGATCTTATTAAAAGACCGCTGGCCAATTTATACAGTTCTCGTGTCATCTCGATTCACTTGGATTAATTTTTCATATGAAAAATTAAATTATAAAATCTACAAATAAATTCGTAATCAATGATTAATTTTTTAATCAATCAATCAATTTTTTTTTTTGTTGCTTTTTTTTTTTGCTTATAAATATATACATATATATTTTCTTTTATTTTAATTTAAAATTTATTTTTCCCAGAGTCATTTTTTTTTTTTTTTAACCAATAAAATTCATCACAGGTCGTTATGCCAGTGAAGGAATAATAAAAGATCAGGGTTACATAAATATATGGGTAGTCGACCTTCTACTATGAGTTTTGCGCACGCCTTTTATATTAAAAGACAAGGATATATTATTAAACTAAAAAAATATAAGATAGAGAAAAAAAATAATATACAAAAAAAAAACTGTGCATTAAAGTCATTAGGTCAGTAGGATTTATTTGATTTTTGTTTGTTTTTTTTTTTTTTTTCTAGGCTTATTTGAATGAAATATTATTAATTAAAATCTTTGAGAATTTTACACTGTAAAAATGATAAATAATACTTTGAAAAACTTTGTGAACTCAACTTTGTCTTGTTCATTGGTTACCGTTAGTTTTTCTTTACCACCCGGATTTAACTCCCTTCTAACTTCTACCCCTACATCTGCGTCGCCGCCCTTCTGTCTATTTTATTTTTTCACTTTAATTTCCCAGCATGTTTATATTTATAAAATTTCATTTATAAATATACAAAAATATTCACTGTATTATATTTATTTTCATATTTTTTTATTTTAACAAAAAAACCCGAAATTTATAAAAAATAAAATTCATGAATTATTTAATTAAAATAGTGATGATTGTAGGAAAAAAATTGACACTTGTAAAAATAAAAATTACACTTGCAAATAGACATATAAAAATTATGAAAATAAATAAAAAATGTTGATACTATTGATTCCCAGGAAATTTTACGAGAACCGAGGTCAAAATTTTATTCGTTTTTTTTTTTTTATTTTTTCAACCAAATGACTCGGGGAAAACAAAGACTGTAATTTTTATTTTATAATCAATTATTCTGGTTCGTTAATTCACCACTAAAAATCATTAAAAAAAAATATATATATTATTATTATTATTATTAATACTTTTATATAATATTTTCCATTTCATTAAAAATTATTTTTCATATAAATTTTTTGACGTTTACAATTGCATGTGTCTTAAAACCTCGTGACCAATAATATTGTCTTTCACCTCACTATACTTTGCTCAAGGTTGATCGACGTTTATTTTCTTCTTTATTTAATTTTTTTTTTTTTATTTATTTATCAAATAAAAATTAAACATAAATAATTTTCCATCAATTAATTAATTAGAAAAAAAAATAAATAAATACACTTTTGATATATTCACAGTAAACTTGATGATAATTTAAACTATATAATTTGAAAAAATAATCAAATTGTGATATTATAAAAACAACAACGTGTATACGACATCTAAACTTGCCACAATGGCCTCTTGTTAAAGTCACAGGGTGTTCCGCCCGTATTTTATAAAAACATATAACTTATATAAATTATTATATAATAAAACAACTCATTCACAATAACACTGTTGAAAAAAAAAATTTTAATAATAATAATTAATTTATATATATAATTATAATAATATTAATAACAATTTTTACACAAAATAATACACTGCAAGCGGAACTGACGTTTTGTCAAAAGCTTGCACTTGCGGGTAGTAAGTAGCCAAGGTTATGTTTACAGGGTAAAACGTTAGATGGCAGCTTGAATGTATCAGGGAGCTAAATAACCAGGCAAATCATCCCTTATAAATAAATAAATTTATTTATAATAAAATTAAATATAAAAATAAATATTAATAATGACAAAATATTTTTTTATATTTTGTAGTTAAAATAAAAATTAAAAGTAATTATTGAATTTAGAAAATTAAAACAATGTGTGCATAGATAAACAATGACAAGTCGATAAACAAAGGGAAGGGCAAGTAAATTAAGTCACAAAATTACAAAATAGAAAGTGAAAGTACACGAGTATTACATAGTTTTTAAATATATCTTTTTACCAATTTTATAAATATTTAGTATTTTATATTTCAATTACTAATCAAAATTATTTACAGTAAAAACTATCCCTATATATTCATAAAATTTATAATAAAATTTAAAAAAAAAAACGGTGATTATTAAACTTCATTGATTTATCATTGAAATATGAATAATAATGATAAAAAAATTATAAATAAAATCTTGGGCAAGCGCATTTTAAAATTTTATTTTATATATTTTTTTTTTATAAATGCATTGACGTATAGTGAAGTTGCATATCGCAAAATCGTTAGTGTGAAACGTTCTGTTGAAAAAATAAATTGAGCCTGCGCAAAGTTTAATATTATAGGGGAGGATTTATACCCCTTCGATCCGCAAAAATAATATACAGACATACTAGAGCCTAGTTTTGTACACATATATATATATATACATATATATGTTTATCACAAACCTCTGCAATAAAAAGCTCGGTATTCACAAGTACCATCAAGAGAAAGCGACGCATTAGAAAATCGAAATGACAAAAATTTGCGCATATCTCGAAAAAAAAAGGTTTAAATTAAATCATGACATATGGTTAACAAAAATAGTATATATTTAATTCATTAATATTTGATCAGTTTAGTACTTTCATTTTTCATGAATAAACAATTCTAATAAAGTATAAATTTTTCTAAGTTAAAATTTTTTGATATTATTATTGAATTGTGTCAACAATGGTGGAAGACGTTGTTTCCAAGCATCGTACAAATTATTTCTAATGATTTTAAGATTTTATTTGACTTTGACGCTAACTCTTACCTCCAAACTAAAGTCGGTCTTTAAAAAAAAGGCATTTCAGTCAATATAAATTTTTCTGAGTTAAAATTTTTTGATATTATTATTGAATTGTGTCAACAATGGTGGAAGACGTTGTTTCCAAGCATTGTACAAATTATTTCTAATGATTTTAAGATTTTATTTGACTTTGACGCTAACTCTTACCTCCAAACTAAAGTCGGTCTTTAAAAAAAAGGCATTTCAGTCAATATAAATTTTTCTGAGATAAAATTTCTTGATATTATTATTGAATTGTGTCAACAATGGTGGAAGACGTTGTTTCCAAGCATTGTACAAATTATTTTCAGTGATTTTAAGATTTTATTTGACTTTGACGCTAACTCTTACCTCCAAACTAAAGTCGGTCTTTAAAAAAAAGGCATTTCAGTCAATATAAATTTTTCTGAGATAAAATTTCTTGATATTATTATTGAATTGTATCAACAATGGTGGAAGACGTTGTTTCCAAGCATTGTACAAATTATTTCTAATGATTTTAAGATTTTATTTGACTTTGACGCTAACTCTTACCTCCAAACTAAAGTCGGTCTTTAAAAAAAAGGCATTTCAGTCAATATAAATTTTTCTGAGATAAAATTTCTTGATATTATTATTGAATTGTGTCAACAATGGTGGAAGACGTTGTTTCCAAGCATTGTACAAATTATTTTCAGTGATTTTAAGATTTTATT
This sequence comes from Lysiphlebus fabarum, assembly GCA_011426435.1. Classification (NCBI taxonomy): domain Eukaryota; kingdom Metazoa; phylum Arthropoda; class Insecta; order Hymenoptera; family Braconidae; genus Lysiphlebus; species Lysiphlebus fabarum. Next base: position 226,216 of record WSYQ01000242.1, on the reverse strand, counting down.
TGACTTTGACGCTAACTCTTACCTCCAAACTAAAGTCGGTCTTTAAAAAAAAGGCATTTCAGTCAATATAAATTTTTCTGAGATAAAATTTCTTGATATTATTATTGAATTGTATCAACAATGGTGGAAGACGTTGTTTCCAAGCATTGTACAAATTATTTCTAATGATTTTAAGATTTTATTTGACTTTGACGCTAACTCTTACCTCCAAACTAAAGTCGGTCTTTAAAAAAAAGGCATTTCAGTCAATATAAATTTTTCTGAGATAAAATTTCTTGATATTATTATTGAATTGTGTCAACAATGGTGGAAGACGTTGTTTCCAAGCATTGTACAAATTATTTTCAGTGATTTTAAGATTTTATTTGACTTTGACGCTAACTCTTACCTCCAAACTAAAGTCGGTCTTTAAAAAAAAGGCATTTCAGTCAATATAAATTTTTCTGAGATAAAATTTCTTGATATTATTATTGAATTGTATCAACAATGGTGGAAGACGTTGTTTCCAAGCATTGTACAAATTATTTCTAATGATTTTAAGATTTTATTTGACTTTGACGCTAACTCTTACCTCCAAACTAAAGTCGGTCTTTAAAAAAAAGGCATTTCAGTCAATATAAATTTTTCTGAGATAAAATTTCTTGATATTATTATTGAATTGTGTCAACAATGGTGGAAGACGTTGTTTCCAAGCATTGTACAAATTATTTCTAATGATTTTAAGATTTTATTTGACTTTGACGCTAACTCTTACCTCCAAACTAAAGTCGGTCTTTAAAAAAAAGGCATTTCAGTCAATATAAATTTTTCTGAGATAAAATTTCTTGATATTATTATTGAATTGTATCAACAATGGTGGAAGACGTTGTTTCCAAGCATTGTACAAATTATTTCTAATGATTTTAAGATTTTATTTGACTTTGACGCTAACTCTTACCTCCAAACTAAAGTCGGTCTTTAAAAAAAAGGCATTTCAGTCAATATAAATTTTTCTGAGTTAAAATTTTTTGATATTATTATTGAATTGTGTCAACAATGGTGGAAGACGTTGTTTCCAAGCATTGTACAAATTATTTTCAGTGAATTTAAGATTTTATTCAACTTTGACGCTAACTCTTACCTCCAAACTAAAGTCGGTCTTTAAAAAAAAGGCATTTCAGTCAATATAAATTTTTCTGAGTTAAAATTTCTTGATATTATTATTGAATTGTGTCAACAATGGTGGAAGACGTTGTTTCCAAGCATTGTACAAATTATTTTCAGTGATTTTAAGATTTTATTTGACTTTGACGCTAACTCTTACCTCCAAACTAAAGTCGGTCTTTAAAAAAAAGGCATTTCAGTCAATATAAATTTTTCTGAGTTAAAATTTCTTGATATTATTATTGAATTGTGTCAACAATGGTGGAAGACGTTGTTTCCAAGCATTGTACAAATTATTTTCAGTGAATTTAAGATTTTATTCAACTTTGACGCTAACTCTTACCTCCAAACTAAAGTCGGTCTTTAAAAAAAAGGCATTTCAGTCAATATAAATTTTTCTGAGTTAAAATTTCTTGATATTATTATTGAATTGTGTCAACAATGGTGGAAGACGTTGTTTCCAAGCATTGTACAAATTATTTTCAGTGAATTTAAGATTTTATTCAACTTTGACGCTAACTCTTACCTCCAAACTAAAGTCGGTCTTTAAAAAAAAGGCATTTCAGTCAATATAAATTTTTCTGAGTTAAAATTTCTTGATATTATTATTGAATTGTGTCAACAATGGTGGAAGACGTTGTTTCCAAGCATTGTACAAATTATTTTCAGTGAATTTAAGATTTTATTCAACTTTGACGCTAACTCTTACCTCCAAACTAAAGTCGGTCTTTAAAAAAAAGGCATTTCAGTCAATATAAATTTTTCTGAGATAAAATTTCTTGATATTATTATTGAATTGTATCAACAATGGTGGAAGACGTTGTTTCCAAGCATTGTACAAATTATTTCTAATGATTTTAAGATTTTATTTGACTTTGACGCTAACTCTTACCTCCAAACTAAAGTCGGTCTTTAAAAAAAAGGCATTTCAGTCAATATAAATTTTTCTGAGATAAAATTTCTTGATATTATTATTGAATTGTGTCAACAATGGTGGAAGACGTTGTTTCCAAGCATTGTACAAATTATTTTCAGCGATTTTAAGATTTTATTTGACTTTGACGCTAACTCTTACCTCCAAACTAAAGTCGGTCTTTAAAAAAAAGGCAATTCAGTCAATATAAATTTTTCTGAGTTAAAATTTCTTGATATTATTATTGAATTGTGTCAACAATGGTGGAAGACGTTGTTTCCAAGCATTGTACAAATTATTTCTAATGATTTTAAGATTTTATTTGACTTTGACACAAACCCTGATGTCCCAACCAACGTCTGTTTTGTAAACATAGTCCATATTCTAATCAAAGTAATTTTTTTAAGTTAACATTTGAAAAAATAGATGACTAGTTTTTTTTTTTTTCAATATAAAAGAAGAATAAAAAGAGAAAAAACATAATAATGAGTCATTAATGACAATAAAAATTACAAAAAAAAAAAAAAGCCGCATCAGTTAATTCAACAAATAGGTAGAAAGTTGCTTCAGTCAAACATACACATAACGGTTAAATTTTTTCTCTCTCAATATCTATGAAGAAAAAAAATAAAATAATATAAACATTCCCAGATCTTTATCCATTTTTAAAGCAACGATTATTTAACTTTCTCTAGAAACGGTAAATGATATTGTCAACTATTATGTTGAGATAATAATAAAATAATAATAAAATAAAACAAAAATTACATAATTTTATTTTAAATTAATTTAATAATTATTAAAATTAAATAAAATAATATTTAAAAAACATTAAAAATATTATTCATTATACCGTTATTATACAGGGTGTCCCGTAATGAACGCATGCCAGGTATCCTACGAGATACTAGAAAAAATTCTAAATTGTAAATTTTTTAGAGCTAATAGTTAGGGAGCCCATCGTGCTTTTACTTACCTCATTGCATAAGTCGTGGAAATAGGCCCGATCGATTGGTATTGATGCCCTGAACACGAAAATAACAATGGCCGACCATTTGGGTGGAAAGACAAGTGGCGGCCAGCGGTCAAAGTGGGTGTATGAGGTATGAAAATTTACCTCATTGCATAAGTCGTGGAAATAGGCCCGATCGATTGGTATTGATGCCCTGAACACGAAAATAACAATGGCCGACCATTTGGGTGGAAAGACAAGTGGCGGCCAGCGGTCAAAGTGGGTGTATGAGGTATGAAAATTTACCTCATTGCATAAGTCGTGGAAATAGGCCCGATCGATTGGTATTGATGCCCTGAACACGAAAATAACAATGGCCGACCATTTGGGTGGAAAGACAAGCGGCGGCCAGCGGTCAAAGTGGGTGTATGAGGTATGAAAATTTACCTCATTGCATCACTCGTGGAAATAGGTCCAATCGATTAATATTGATGCCCTGAATATAAAAATAACAATGGCCGACCATTTAGGTGGAAAGACAAGTGGTGACCAGCGGTCAAACTGAAGTTACCCCATCGCATCACAATTTTAAATAGGTCCAATCGATTAATATTGATGCCCTGAATATAAAAATAACAATAGCCGAACATATATGTGAAAAAACAAGTAGCAGCCAACGGTCAAAGTGGGCGGCCAACGGTCAAACTGAACTTACCCCATCGCATCACGATTTTAAATAGGTCCAATCGATTAATATTGATGCCCTGAATATAAAAATAACAATGGCCGACCATTTAGGTGGAAAATTTTTGATGGCCGACCAAAAAACTTTTTTTTTTTTCAAATTTTGAAGTTTTTTGGTCGGCCATCAAAAATTTTCCACCTAAATGGTCGGCCATTATTATTTTTATATTCAGGGCATCAATATCAATCGATTGGACCTATTTCAAATCGTGATGCGATGAGGTAAGTTCAGTTTGACCGTTGGCCGCCCACTTTGACCGTCAGCCACCACTTTTCTTTCCACCTAAATGGTCGGCCATAGTTATTTTTATATTCAGGGCATCAATACCAATCGATTGGACCTATTTCCACTTTAATGCGATGAGGTAAGTTCAGTTTGACCGCTGGCCGCCGCTTGTCTTTCCACCCAAATGGTCGGCCATTGTTATTTTCATATTCAGGGCATCAATACCAAGCGATTGGACCTATTTCCACGAGTGATGCAATGAGGTAAGTTTACTTACCTCATACACCCACTTTGACCGCTGGCCGCCACTTGTCTTTCCACCCAAATGGTCGGCCATTGTTATTTTCGTGTTCAGGGCATCAATACCAATCGATCGGGCCTATTTCCACGACTTATGCAATGAGGTAAATTTTCATACCTCATACACCCACTTTGACCGCTGGCCGCCACTTGTCTTTCCACCCAAATGGTCGGCCATTGTTATTTTCGTGTTCAGGGCATCAATACCAATCGATCGGGCCTATTTCCACGACTTATGCAATGAGGTAAATTTTCATACCTCATACACCCACTTTGACCGCTGGCCGCCACTTGTCTTTCCACCCAAATGGTCGGCCATTGTTATTTTCGTGTTCAGGGCATCAATACCAATCGATCGGGCCTATTTCCACGACTTATGCAATGAGGTAAGTAAAAGCACGATGGGCTCCCTAACTATAAGTCCTACGACGCTTCCTGGCTGAGTTATTAACGTTTTAAATCAGCCAATCAAAGCCAAGCGTCGCGGTATATTATGATTATTGGCGTCGAGATCCGTGTAATTGAATTAATAGGTGGGGGTCATACGCTATTAAAATAATATTCACCGAACAGACTGGTTTTGTTTTAATTAGTATTTAATTTCAACGCAAGAGGTCGCTGATGTAAAAATCATTGATCACAATTATTAATCACATTTCTTGATCACATTTTTTGATCACATTTCTTGATCACATAATTGATCACAATTATTGATCACATTTCTTATTGATAAGTAATTTAATTAATAAATGTAATTTCTATTATTAAAGAAATGTGATCGATGATGTGATCAAGAAATGTGATCAATAATGTGATTAATTATTGTGATCAAGAAATGTGATCAAAAAATGTGATCAATTATGTGATTAATAATTGTGATCAATTATGTGATCAAGTATATTAATCACATTTATGAGTCACATATTTTTTAATAATAGAAATTACATTTATTAATTAAATTACTTATCAATAAGAAATGTGATCAATAATTGTGATCAATTATGTGATCAAGAAATGTGATCAAAAAATGTGATCAAGAAATGTGATTAATAATTGTGATCAATGATTTTTACATCAGCGACCTCTTGCGTTGAAATTAAATACTAATTAAAACAAAACCAGTCTGTTCGGTGAATATTATTTTAATAGCGTATGACCCCCACCTATTAATTCAATTACACGGATCTCGACGCCAATAATCATAATATACCGCGACGCTTGGCTCTGATTGGCTGATTTAAAACGTTAATAACTCAGCCAGGAAGCGTCGTAGGACTTAGCTCTAAAAAATTTACAATTTAGAATTTTTTCTAGTATCTCGTAGGATACCTGGCGTGCGTTCATTACGGGACACCCTGTATATATATATATAATTTATCAATTGAATTATTAATTTTTTATATTAAAAACTTTGTTTTTTTTTTAATCCTTTTTTCTTTTTTTACTTGTTTTATCTCATTATACTTGTGAAAACAGTAAATTCATCGACTCTTCAACTGGTCACATGAATTCCGCATAATTTTATCGATACGATATACAACGACACTCTTCGTTCTTGTCTTTGACGGTGTATATACCCATCTAAAACGGTAAATTTAACTGTAAATATAAAAACTTCACTGAGAATCAGAATGAAAAAATAACAAGAAATTTATAATGTATACACTTTAATATATAATATATATATTAGATATACTTATACATAAAAAAATAATAAATTTATAACATTTATACAATAGTCAATAGACCTACGCATGTTATACAAATAATATACAAGAATTTTTTACGTAATTTTTTTTTATAACACCTAATACATATATTCTATTAGAAAAAAAATATTTTAAACAAAAAAAAATTAATAACAATAGATATACAAATTCAAAATACACCTCGTAATATAAAAAACAATTAATTAAATATTTTTTTTTTCTCTTAATTGTTGTTTTTTTTTATGTTAAAATTTAAAAAATATTTTTCAAGTTGAAAAAGAACAATATATAAATGATAAAATTTATTTAAAAATATACAATTATTTATATTATTTATATAAAAATGTATATTTAAATTTGAAAAAAATATATATTCAAAATTAAAGGGAAATATGTAGGATGTGCATGTCGAGGTGATCACGTAATGTAGGCTCGTCGGCAAATGTACCGTAATAAGACGATGGTTACGTCACGACTTGGTTGTTGATATATGAATGTATATAATGAAAATATATACGACAGTTATACTGAGAATGAAAATAATATAAAGTGGGAGAAAAAGGGACCAGGTATAATTTACCCACATATATTAGATAATTCACTGTTAATAATTAAAGAGCGTAAAAGAAAATTATAATAAATATTGTTAATGATTGTCGACGCGTTAAATTATATTTTTTTTTTTCATGTGAATATTATAATCAAAATTTTAAAAACATGGGAAATTTTAATACAATGATTATTATATTGAGTAAAATAATTACATTAGCATGATGTTGGATATTTTTCTAAACTATATAAAAAAATATACAATTTTTTTTTTAATTTTTGATAATTAAATTTTGTTGAATAATTTCATTCAGAGGATTTTTTTATTATTGAATATTTATCAAACTATTAGTTTCTATTTTTTTCTAATATTTATTCTATGAATATATATTTGTTTGAAAAAAAAAAAGTTCTATTTACTTTTGGCAAAATTTGATTGAATAATAAGACGTTTTTCATTTGCTAGTTTTTTGACATGAGTGTTTGAATATTTGCTAAAATATTATTTGTCAATTGACATTTATAAAAGTGTTTATTTAGTAAAAAAAATATAATAAAAAATCCATTTGTGTATTTGATATAATTACCATATACAATTATTTAAAATTTTAATCATTTTGTTAAATTTAAAAAATCACTATTCAATGAGATCTATGAGGGTGATTAATTTTTAAAATATGTATATCATTATAAAAACTTCCGTGTACATATTATAAATACACAAAACTTTTTTTTACTTTTATCATCTTCCTCGTATAGTTTTTTCTTTTTTTATAAAACTTTTTCACTTTTCCTGTTTGAATATTTAAATAAAAATTTCATTGATATTATCATGACAAAATTAATCTTGATGCTCAAGGTCAAATGAAAACATTGAATTTTAAATCTATCATTCTCTTATCTCATCGATAGTATACATAAAATTTTATAATAAATAAAAATAAAAAATCTAATTGTCATAAAATAAATCATGTTATTTCACTTTTTTTTTTCAAGTAAAACTTTCATTTTCATTAAACATATATTCAGACTAATATTATCATTAATTTCAACAAAAAAAAAGTTTTATTTATTTAAATATATAAAATTACCTCACATATCATTATAATAAATAAATAAAATTTATCTATTTTTATCTATTTATAAATTTAATATCCACCAATACATATATTACATCAAAAAAAAATCTAAAAATAATAAAAATAAAATACGTGTGAGAAGGGTCAAAAAAAAAAAAAACATATAACATATATAAAAAAATAGTTAAATTTTTGAAAGGGAACTATTCCCTATTTCCCATCAGGTATAAAAACCACGTGTGGTACACCAACAGTTAGAAGGTCATTGTCCTGCCAAGCCTCTTTTGACTTTGACTTGGTTTTTTTGTATTTATATTTCATCATATGACGTATTAAATTCTTTATTAAAAAATATCAAATTTCATATAAAAAAATAACATCAGCAATATTTATTTATTAAAATAATTAACAAAAAAAAAATTGATTTTTTAATATGCATATTTTATATAAACATTATATTAATTTGATGCATAAGCATAATTCAAAATAAAATCATTAGCTATGGAAATATGATATACACAATATATATTTATAAAAAAAAAAAATAATAATAATAAATATAAACATGTCTATGTAATATACAATTTTTTTTTTTGATGGCTCGTTGAACTCACGCGTATTATTTTGTATTATACATTACGTTGGTCACGTTTGAAAGACCGTGACTTTGAACTCTCAGCTTTGATGACTACAACTTTTATAATAATTTTCAAATCGTATATATATATTTTTTTTTTTGGCCATGGCACGTTATGATAGCTGTGATAACACCCCTTGTTATAAAAAAAAATTAAATTAAAATATTAAAAATATATATAAGTAACGTAACACGCGCAAGGACAATCTTTGTACAAGTAAATCTCAATATACTTGCTTATATACTTGACAACAAGTTTACTATATATAGGTAGTCATTTAATAGTAGCGGTTAATGCTCTTGAAATTCAATGCTACTTATAAACACACGGAAGACTGCATTAACACGCGATTCAACTCTTTTTTTTTTTTTTTTTACAATTAAAAAATTTTAAATAATGAAATATATATTTTTTTTTCTTCTTAATTTTATGATGATTTTTTAAATTAATTTATCTACATGCGTATATGTACAGTAATTTTAATATGTATTTTTTATAATTCATTTTTTTTTTTAATAAAAAAAAAAATCTGGATGTTCGTTCAGGCAGTATAAAATGGAAATTTTTTTTTACTTTTTTTTTGGGAGGGCCAAATGAGTGAGGAGAATACTGGGGTTCTCTGACAAGCACCTGCGGTCGACGACCCACGACGATGATGCTATATCGAATACACCTTTTCTTTTTTTATTTTATTTATTTATTTTTTTTTTTTTTATATAGCAGTGACGGCCATTCTGGAACACAACGTAACGACAATGACGAATGCATAGGAATGTCACCTTCTAGGTTTTTTTTTTATTACATTTTTCTATCTCATAAAAATGTCGAAAAATTTGTAATCTTTAGAAAAATATAGTATTATGTTTAATCTAGCAGCTATATTTACTATTGAATATTTATCAGAATAAATCCATAGATAATATTACAAAATTTTTTAAAAAATATTTTAATAATTGGGTTAGAAAATTTTGATTAGATTAAATTGTAAATAGCAGACTTGTTGACTGGGTATAAACAAAATTTAAAAATATATATTGAAGTTCAATGACTGAGAAGAGATCAAGTTTTAAGATTTATTTTCATTTTTTTTTTTTTTTTATTTATTTTTAATGTGTCCTTCTATCGACATGTTTTATCATCAGGTCACTAAACCCAAACAATTCAATGTCAGAAATATTTTTCCTTAGACATATCGATGTATTTTATAGAAATAAATATCAACTATTAAAATTTGTTTACTAAAAAAAATTTATTTTAAATATTCAAATAAACTAAGGAAAAAAAAAAACATAATATTACAGGAACAAAAGAAATTTACACCGATAGAAAAATGCAATAAAATCAAAGAAAAAAAAAACTTGAAAACGCCCTTTGTAATGAAAAATTTATAGCCATCGTAAAAACCTAAAAAATATCGAAATTTGAAACTCAAAAGAAGGATGGTAACTTGTTCTTTCGGAAAAAAAAATAAAAAAAAAGGAAAAAGATAAATAAAAACGAAATAAAAAAAAAAAAAGAGATAGTTAATACCAGAAGAGACATATATATATACAAAGAAAGACTTTCCGCATTGATTCTTCATATAATATATATATTTTTTATATATCATTCAGTATTAACGGTAGTACGACCTTTTGTCAGGTAATTTTTTCTCCTTCCGGGCAACGTGATCAAAATTTTAACCTCAATAATTATCAAACATAACCTCACATTTAAAAAAAAAACGAAACAAAAACCATCAAGATTCACAAAATCAGCCGCAACAATAGTACATTTTTTTATTTTCATTTTTATTTCTAGTACATATATACACCTTATCACATAATATTTATCACAAACATACAAAGCAAAATATATATAATAAAATAAAAAAGACAGATATACAGTAGGCCATGGTTCATATTGCCTCAAGACTTGAATCAGTCATCGTCCGTTAACGCTGCGTGTCGATAAAGTCCTATTATCAAAGAAACAACCAACAAAAAAAAAAAAATATAATAAAAAATTAAAAAATTCCCTCAGGGTTTGTTGGTCCATCCAGGAAGAAACTTTACTCATAGAACAATCTTTGTTTATAAAAAAAAATTAAACACAATAAATCATAAATATATCTGCTTATTTAATCTTGAATATTTTTCATTTTAAAAATATATAAAAATTTATTTAAAAAAATATATTTTTATATAAATTAAAATATTTTAACAAAATAAAAATTAATATTAAATACTGGTTTAGTTAATTTTGTTAACAAAAAAAGATACTTTTAATATTGGGCCTGATTTTTTTACCTTCAGGCAATCGAAAATTTATCTTATATATTTTATAACGATGCTTCAGTCGTAACAGAAGGTATATACGTGTTGGAATTTATACACAAGTATTTGTGTACCAATGTACTCTCTTATATTCAATGGTTTTTATTATTATTATTATTTTTTTTTTATATAAACTTTTGTCAAGAACACTGATATGAGTACAGTAAAACAGACGTTTTTTTTTTTTTTCTAATCTTTTGTTTAACTTGATATTTACTGTTAGATTTTATTTCTAAATTTTTTAAACTTGAAAATATTTTAATACAATATATTTAACACGTATTTTTATATATTTTTAAATGTTAAAAAATATATACATACACATACTATATATATATTATAAGAATCAGGGGTCGTTGGCTCCTTGGGCTTTTGTCCGTGTCCGAATCAGGAAAAAAAATATATATAAAAAGGCCCCAAACTGTTGCTCAAGCATACGGACCAACAAAAATCAACTTACCAAATGATGACTATATACATTATTATACTGCATTTATATTTTTTATTTTTATTTTTGTTTTTAACCTCTAATTAGTCATTACATAAATTAATTTGAAAAAAAAAAAATATATACTTGTTTAATTTTTTTTCTTCTTTAAATATAATTAATTGTATATATATAAATAAATTATTAATTTTTTTTTTTTTTTTATTATAAATTTTATATTTTTTTAAACTCATTTTTATTATTTTTTTATCTATTTTTTTGTTTTTTTTTGTTTAGTGATTATATAGTAGCTTACTGCAACTTTGAGATAAAAATGAGATGCATGCGTGTAGGCGATATACTCATGTGTGTATTTATTATATTAGTAAAATTTTTTTATCATAAAAAAATAAAAAATATAAATATAAAAATGAGTATGCATGTGTTAAAAAAAAAAAAAAAAAAAAAAAAAATGAAAACGTGGGCTTGATCTTTGTGCACATGAATCAGATGAACAGGAAGAGATAAAGTGCGTATCGAAGTCATCGACCTGCGATCTTTAAACGACAGATCATGTTTTTTATATATGTATACGACAATGTATATATATTTATACATAATCTATTTATTATTTTTAGATACTCAATCTTTTAATGCATCTGTATCATTAAATGATGAATTTATTAGTATAATATTCGATAGATTATTTTATTTTATAATGTCAATTTTATTAACTTGTTTGCAACTATAAATTAAAATATTTTTTATTTATAAAATATATACAATGTTGCTTGAGATAATTACTAATTACAAATCTCTCGACAAATTAATTTGTCAAAATTAAATTTTAAATAATTACATTGATTATTTTTATTTTTTAATATTCAAGTTAATGAAAAATCAATTTTTTTTGGTGAAAAAATTAATATCATTTATATTTATTTAAAAATTTTTTTTATAAATATAATTATATATTTTTAGAATTGTCATTTGTTAGTTTATGATGACATAAACTTTAAAATATATAAAATTTAAAAAAAAAAATCAGGGAAATAGTTTAGTTTAAGTCAGACATTATATATAAAAAATTTTTTTTTGACAAGTCTACTGCAACTTTTCAATGTTAAAAAATCTTCACAAATAATTTTAATAAATAAAATAATTTTTGATTAATTAATTACTTATAATTACAATTCATTAAATTATAATATTATAAATATTAATGAATAAAAAACATGTGTGTTGTTAACTAACGGAAAATTTCTACCCGGTTCGTTTTTTGATGCTCGACTGAAGTTAAAAGAACAGTAAATTTAAAAATTGCAAATATAAAAAATAATTAGTGTATAAATTATAGGATTTATTTTAATAAAATTAACATTTATCATAAATATTATTTAAATAATTTTTTTGATATCTTACCTCTTATAGTGCTGGGCATTTTGTCTGTAATTGCATATCCTGGTATCCAAAATAAATAAAAACTATTTAATTTTCACTTCACTTAATTATCAGTAATATTATATATTAATTATCTTTTCACTTAAAATATATCAAGTACTATTGTTTATAATTGATAAAAAATTAAAAATATTTATCATAATTTTAGTAACAATATTTTTACCAATTTAAATAGAAAAAATTTATTGTCAGGTACAGGTCGACGACATTTGTATTCAATCAATAATTACCACAAAGTTTTTTTTTTTTTTTTTCAATGACATTGACAAATAACAACAATATCCTGATTCAACAAATAATAAATATATCCAAAAATAAAAAAATAAAAAACTTTTGAAATTAAAAATAAATAAATCACAATAATTAAATCACAATTAATATTTTTTTTTGTTAAATTATTCACTCAATAAACGTTCAACTATTTTTCACATAAATACTTTACTGCACTATTTAGAGTCACTATATTTTTATCTAAAAAAATATCTAAATTAAAAAAGAAAAAATATATATATATATAAACTGGGTTTGGTATTTTTTTCCTTTTTTTTTTTTTTTTTTCACGCTCAATATAAATCCGGAAAATTCGGTGCGAGGTTTCGAATGTCCGATGGTGGTGGTCGGTGAGTGACTCTACCAACAACGGGGTACACCAAGATCCACAGGTGCTCGTAGCCACGGTAAATTTCCCTCACCCTTTATACCATGAGTTCTTAGTCGTCGTCGTCTTCATAGTTTATTTTATTTTATATATATATATTTTTTTTTTTCATCCACCACTTCTCTTCTCGTGCATCATGATGATCGCTGCTATACAACCCACCATCATTATCCCACTCTGTATTTTTTTTTACTCCTCGTGTCGTTGAGCTAAAGCTATGGTTATTTTAAAAATCCCTCTCTTATTTTACCATAAAAATATATAAATATTTCTATATATATAATTTTTAATATAAAAATATACAACTCGGTTGGATAGAAATAGAAAAAGGCCCACAGTCAGACCTAAAATCATTCAAAATATATATCAAATTTTTTTTAGTTATGTTTATGTCATTGATCATTGATTTTTTTTCTGGATCATTTGATACAAATATTATTTAATTATTATTTAATAAATTATGTTGGGAAATTTGGGGTTTTATTTTTATTATGTAATTTTTTTTTTGAAATTTATTTCGATTACTTGTTTCTATCAGGATCTCAAGATCATAGAAATTTGTTTGTTTGAATGTTGAATTTATTGGATACCTTGAACATTAAAAAGTCAATTTGGAATTTTTTTTTTTTGACTAAAATATATAGGTATGCGTGTAATCAATGCCATTGACCTCAAAATTTGTATGAAAAAAAAAAAAAAACTTAACAAAATTTGTATGAAAAAAAAAACGCAATTTTTTCATGGTTCAAGGATCTCAAGGTTAGGGGAGGCCGAGAAACGATGAGAGAACGTGTTTTAAGTTTTTTTTTTATTGATTTATTTAATCTTCTTTCGTTTTATTAGTTGTCAGGAAGAGAGAAACGTGAGAGGTCGGCAAGTATTTTTCTCTTTTTTTGTTAATACAAAATGATGTAAGGAAAAGAGTGCGACAAAAAAAAAATAAATAAATTAAAGAGAAACAAACTATATATATATAAAAAAAAACCTGCACCTTAACGACCAATATACTCGCAAATTTGAAGATTGTTGAACTCTCTTAAATATACAATGAGTGTACGTGCTCGATGATTCTTTAGTTAACTTCCACAACCTGACTCAAGGACTAGGTTTTTCAAAAAGAATTAATCTCTCTTTCGTCTTTAAATATATTTAATTTTTTTAAAAAACTAATCATTAATTTCAATACAATTTAAATAACTAGAAAAAAAAAAAAATTATTAATCTATTTTATTTTTTTATTTAAAATTTTTTTATGATACTTAAAAAAAAAATAAAATAAAAAACGTATAAATGGTATTAGATTATCATTGTGTTATCGATGCACAACAGGAAGATAATATCATGAAATAAAAAAAAAAAAAATATTTAATGAAGCCGAAAAAAGGCATCAGGGATGACAAGAGAAGAAGAAAAAAATATAAGGTATACGACCGCAGGGTCCCTGGCAACTCACGGCCAAACTTGAATATTCTGATGGTCGTTGAACCTGGCCAGTCTTTGGCGCCAAACCATACTCTTAAAAAATTTATATATATATTTATTTGGAACCGTCTGTATATGTATATATAAACATACCAAATATACTATAGTTTGGTATATATAACCACGAATTACCTGTATAATTATATCTTTATAAACCAGTTGATTATATATATTTTTTTTTATTCTTGCTTCAAAATTTAAACATATTTTAAACATGCCAAAATATTGTTTATTATTATTTATTTATAAATATAAATATATAAATTTACACTGATAAATATATCTCAATAAATTTATTTACATTTATAAATTATTTTAACTTTATAAATCCTAAAAAATATTTGATCTATCGAAATTTCTTTCGAACAAAGTTTTATGATTGATGAGAAAATGAAGGCATGTATGCTTAAAATATATTGTTAGATGTAATCATACATATAAACCAGCAAAAAATTCATTTTGTCTGATCATTATTTAAAATATTTTATTTGCATCATAGCAATTGTCAATAAATTTGATTTTCCATCTAAAATTTCATTGGAGGTTATGAAGAAATTTGATAACCTCCGGAAAAATTCATTAATTAAAGAAGTGAATGTGTGATATCGAAAAGCATAAGAAAAATATGCGTTGGATATACCCTAAGAAGTCAAGAACCTTTTCTTAAGGCACGTCTTCGTTTGTATCTTTAGTTGAACGAACTGTGGACCGTGGTGCTCTTTCGTTTGTCGACGTAAAACATATGCGGTTCTTCGGGACAACGGTAAAATTTTTAACCGGTATTAGTGTAAAGAACAAATCGGAAGAGGAAAAATATATTGATGTAACACTGCCACCTAGCGGTAAAAAACCCCCTCCAATAAAACCGGTTAATTTTTTATTGGATTAGTATCTTTGATAATTTTTTGTTCTTTTTCTTCAAAATTTCATTCTTTCTTTGATTGAAAATACATATATTATTTCCCATCGAAAAGAAAAATAAATAAATTATTTTGTCGAAATTTCAAATAATTTTAAGAAAAAAAACTCTGTATTTTTATTTTTTAAAGATAATTTCTACTAACGGAAATAATTTTATTTAAATATTTACAATTAATGAGTTAAAATTTAAAATAATTTCACGCAAAATATAATTTAATTAATAATTATAAATACAGTTATATATGCACAATAAAATTTATATTTCTGTATGCGAATATATGTCAATATTATTATTCTTTGTTGTGCGTATATAAAAAAAAAAACTTTAATACTCATAGAAAAAAATTTAAAAAAATAAAAAACACAAAAGAATATTAAAATAAAAACAATAGACTGCCAAAATATGTTAAATAAATAAAAATTTAAAATCAACTATATACCCAACCCTGACTTATAAAATCCATCATACATGTATTATAAAAAAAAAAATTGTTGGAGGTCAAATACTCAAAGGTCGAAATAATCATTTGTGGCATGTCATGTGTCAAATCTTTTATTTGAATCTGTAGATCCGCTAGATTTTTCTTTGAATAAAAATTCTAAAAGCATTGAAAATCAGCTATATATTTATACATATAAATACATATAGTAAGTTTATCATCGATGAGATTAAAGAGACGATGTTAAAGTGTGCGTTGCTTGCAGCGATCAACGGTAAATTTTCATAATAATTTACAACATGTTATGTGCAAATATAGGTGCAACCAGCTGGTAAAAGTTTATGTATATATATTATAATAATTCAAATCATTATGGCACTCAAAACACGTTATTTTACAAAAATATTTTACTCACGTGTGAATAAATTATTTTGAATTTAAAAAAAAAATTTGTAAATTTAAATGTAAAAGTCATTACTAGATACAATCTATGTCAAAAGAAAAAAAGCTCAGGTAAAATTTGCTCAGTTGGCCATCTATCGTCGTGTTTAGTATATGATTCATTTTTTGCAGTGGTTTTGCTTCCATCTGCATGATGAATCACAAACAACACATGCTAATATCGTCAATTTCATTTGTTAATTTTATTAAATACCTGCAGCTGGATGATTTATTTTTATTGTCCTGATATATATATATTTCAAATATAAATCTATATTTTTTGATAATTATAAAAATCAGCTGGTAAAAAAAAAATAAAGCGATGGAATTATTAAAATAAGTTGAAATATTTTTAAATACATTGCAATTTTTAATTTAAAATTGACTATTTTATCAGCAGATGATGACAAAGTTAATAAAGCTTATTCAAGCTCTAAATAAAAATAATAATCTACAAATACATCCTAAAAATCATTTTCCAAGTTTACAAATACAAAAGCTTTTACATAGCAGAAAAAACTCCTCAATATTTTCAAATTCTCTTACAAACCTGAGAAAACTACTTGCAAATTTTATCAAATAAAACAGCCCAAAAAACTACAAACTTTATTCCTAGTTAGAATACATTTATTGTATTCTATTTTGTTGTTCTATCATTAAATCATCACTGCATTAAACTTATTCAATTTTCCAATAAATAAATATCAAACTTTTTCTTGATAATTTTCGGAAAACAAACAATAACGCATTCAAACTGACTCATTCATTTATTTATTCCCAAAAAAATAAATACAAGTATCCATTGAAGTTTATTTAACAATGTAGCAAAAAACAATAACAATAAAAAAAAAATGATGATGGACAAATTGATTTGTGCTAAGTATTATTGGTACAGAGCTTGGAAAAACAATAAATTATTGAGACACATAGATTACATTCATATGTATATATATACACCTATGTTTGAAATTGAATCTTGTGGGATTTAAAAAACATCACAAAATTTTTTTATCAGGATAATAATATACGCTTGCGCAAAAATATAAAATCATAGCTTAGTATCCTTCTTCCAAAGGCTATATAAATACCGACACTTGTTGAACAATCGTCATACCTTGACAACATCGTAGGTATCACATTCACATCTTCAAACCGTCCAACAATTTATACAGCATCCTATTAACACATCAAATTAACAAATCATCCAAGGTTAGTTAAATCAAAATTTATAAACTATAATATTATGATTTTTATTTAAAAACTTTTTTCAATCAACAATACATCATTAATATTATTTTTAAATAATTATTAATATATAAAAAAAAGTATCTATCAAAGTAGAAAAAAAATCACGCATAATTCTCATTTGAATTCTGAAAAACGTCAAAGGGAAATGAGAAAAGTCGGATGTAGACAAACCGGACGTTTGAGCTTTTAATAATATATCGACTGTCTTTTACATTTGAGTAACGATTGTCTCATCGATACGTAAAAAAAAAAAAAAAAATACGTGTGAAAATATTTTACCTCATCTTCAAACTACCCGTAAAAATATTATTTTTGTATTTTTAAATTTTGAATAGAATAGAAAAGTAAAATATAATTTAATTTAATTTTTAATATGAAAAAAAAAAATTAAAAGTTGTTGATAGAATTAAATAATTTATTTTGACCAGTTGTTTATTGAAATTTAGATAACACACAAACACTGTAGGTGTAATTAATTGTGGCTTTTATTTTCCAACAAGTTAATTATCAAGTAAGTTAGTGTAGTGAATTTCCATGTTTGTCAAATTTAATTAACAAACTATTTACAGTATATATACACATAAACATACATTGTTATAACAATTTATAAATTTTAAATTTAAAAAAAAAAAAAAATCAAAAATCTAATCAATGAAATAAATTAATCTGTTATTAAATTGGATCTGTATTTAGTTATGTTAGGTTTTATTAAAACTTTCAGGTCTTCCTTGAAATTATTTTGTAAAATTTTTTATTTTTAAAAAAAAAGCCCTTGGCAGCGAGAAAAATAAATAAAAAATCAATAGTTGTGACACATATGACCGTCAATAAATTATGACGTTTGATCTTCATAACACTTGATCCGACTCTTTAAAAATATATTAAAAAAAAAAAAAAAAAAAAAGAAATTAAGTGTCAAGAGATTTTTGAAGTCACAAAAGTTTTTTAATAATTTTATTTTTATAATAATACTAAAATATAGAAAAAATTTTTTTTATGCAATTAAAGTATTTAATTTTGACTTTTTTTGTTGAATAATTTCTTAAAAATTTCTTAAAATTTAATATTTAAATTAATAATGATAAAAATATGTTTGATATTAATATTTAAATGAATAAATAAATAAAAAATTAGGTCGTTGTTTGCCTTGTGACAGTAGTTGTAATAAGCTTGTAACAAGTATGATGAGAATGGATCAATGCATGAAACCATATAAATTATTATTTTTTTTTTTTTAAATTTGCAACGCGCTAATGTCGATTATTTTTTACGTTATAAATTTATAAAATTATTTTCATTGCATTCATTCACTTGTACGCTGTCATTACGATATTTTTATTTATATAATTTAATATATATTTATTATTCATTGTCACGTTCTTGACATTCAATTGATAATATTATTTTGTCAAAATTTTTTTGAACGCGGTATTAACCGCGACAATAATATTAAACACATGCGTGTAAAACGGTTTGATCGAAATTTTGAAATTTGGGTACTGTGATAATTTGTGGTAGGTAAATAATTATATAACAAAAATTATAATTTATAAATTAACAAAAATATTATAATATTAATTTTATTTAATTTAAACAATTTTTGTTAATTATAATATTAAAAAATTCTATTTTTTTTTGTTGCAGTTAACATGAATCTTGATGAGTACCGAAAACATGGTAAGTTATTAAATAAATAAATAAATAAATAAACAATTGTTTAGTATAATAAAATTCAATTTAAATTGTAAATTGTAAATTCAATAATACAAAATAATATAAAATAAAAATTCAAAACAATTTGAATTGGCTTAAGAGAATTTTATGACAGGATAAACAGTTGTAACTTTTTATTATATATATTTTATTTAAAACTGTGAATGACAATATATATGTCAATTTATTTGATCAATTGAAATAAAATAAAATTCTTTTATATTACTAAATTACTATAAAAAAGAAAAAATACAAAACCAACATGATGAAAATTGATTTTTTTATTTTATTTTTATTTTTAGATAAACACTGATCAAATCAGTATAAAACAATCATTTAAAATAAATTGTTTCAGCAAGTATATATAAATACATGTAGTATTTTTTTTTGTATAATTAAAACAAAGAAATCATTTAATTTTTATTTCAAGTTTATTTATATTATGTTATAATGTTTATTTTTTTTTAAATTATTTTAGGAAAAGAAATGGTGGATTATATTGCAGATTATCTTGAAACAATACGTACAAGACGTGTTTATCCATCAGTATCACCTGGTTATTTGAGATCAATGTTACCAATATCAGCTCCAGTTGATGGTGAACCATGGGAAAATATATTTAATGATATTGAAAAATGTATAATGCCTGGTGTAACACATTGGCAAAGTCCTCATATGCATGCATATTTTCCTGCATTAAATTCACCAGCTAGTTTATTAGCTGATATGTTGGCTGATGCTATTAATTGTCTTGGATTTACTTGGGTAAATAAATTTATAAAACTTAATTTAATTTTTATTTTAATTTTTAATTTTTTTATTTTAATATAAAGGCATCAAGTCCAGCATGTACAGAATTAGAAACAATTGTTATGAATTGGTTGGGTAAAATGATTGGTTTACCAGATGATTTTTTACATCGTCCAAATGGTTTTGGTGGTGGTGTTATTCAAACAACAGCTAGTGAAGCAACTCTTGTTTGTTTATTAGCTGCTAGAACAAGAGCAATAAGAGATATACAAGAAAATGAACCAAATAAATCACAAATTGAAATTAATTCAAAACTAGTTGCATATTGTTCAGATCAGGTAAATTATTTATATTATTTAAAAAAAAAAATAAATATTGTAATTAATTAAATTAAATTATTTAAAAGGCTCATTCAAGTGTTGAAAAAGCTGGACTAATTGGTTTAGTTCAAATGAGATATATTGAATCTGATGAAAATTTAAGTATGAGAGGAAATAAATTACATGAAGCTTTAGTTCGTGATAGAGAAGCTGGACTTACTCCTTTTTTTGTAAGTTAAAAAATATAAATTAAATTTATATAGAATATACATTGTTAGCATCTGGCATTTGTTTATTTAATTAAATTTATATTTTTTAAAACAATTGTAAATTTATAGCAAAATAATTGGCGATAAAAAAAAAATATTGTGGGTAGAAAATCTTCTTACTGATATTGCTCATTATTTTTATTTTTATTAAGCTCTTCAAATTGAAATTATTATTCTACAAAGAAGCTTTACTTGAAACTATATTTAATCATATATATATATATATATATTTTTTTTTTAAATAAATTGACATTTAATTTTTAGGTTTGTGCAACACTTGGAACAACTGGTGCTTGTTCATTTGATAATCTTGAAGAAATTGGTCCAATTTGTAAGTTTTTTTTTTTTATTAATTAACTACAACTAACTAATATTAAATTAATATTTGTAATAAGAAACCCTTCAAAAAATAACAAAATGTAATTATCATGACCTTCTATTTTTATTTTATTTTATTAAAGCTTTATTTAATTTTTTATGTTTGAATTTTAAAACAACAAAACTTTATAACTTGATAGAAATTGAAATTTCTATATAAACTTTTATTTTTTATTTTTTTTTTCAAAATAAAATTTTATATTCAATTAAACTAATAATTTAATATTTTTCAGGTGTACGTAATGGTTTGTGGTTACATATTGATGCAGCATACGCTGGTAGTGCTTTTATATGTCCTGAATTTCAAGTTTGGCTTCGTGGAATTGAATGTGCTGATTCAATTGCATTTAATCCAAGCAAATGGTTGATGGTGCATTTCGATTGTACAGCAATGTGGTAAAAAATTTTTGATAATGATATAACATTTGTATTATTTTTTTATTTTTTTTTTTTTTTTATTATAACGGAGATTGAGACCGCAAAAGCCGAATTGAACGGATGCGGAAGGTACCGTTATTCGTTCTTTACTTTTAATTTATTATTTATTTTTTATTCTTGATAAATTCAAGGCATTATGTAACATTATTTCATTTTTTTTTTTTTTTTATATTTAACCGGATATTAAGTTTTTGCTTTATTTTATAGGGTGAAGAGTAGCCAGGCACTTCACAGAACTTTTAATGTTGATCCTCTTTATTTAAAGCATGAAAATTCAGGTAATATTTTATTATTATTATTTTTTTTATTTTATAAAATTTAATGTTTTATTTATAAATTTATTATACAAAGGTCTTGCTATTGATTATATGGTAAGTTTATTTATTTATATAATTTTTTTAATTTTTTTAATTTAAAATTTTTGTATTAATTATTTTAAGCATTGGCAAATTCCACTGTCAAAAAGATTTCGAGCACTTAAATTATGGTTTGTAATTAGAAATTATGGAATAAATGGTTTGCAGAAACATATACGTGAAGTAAAAAAAAATTTCATTTATTATTATTAATAAATTTCAAAGAAATATATATTTATAAATTATATTTTATGTTTAGGGTGTTCGTTTAGCTCAAAAATTTGAAGCATTAGTACTTGGTGATTCAAGATTTGAAATACCAGCAGTTCGACATCTTGGTATGGTTGTATTTCGTCTTCGTGGTGATAATTCATTGACTGAAAAACTTTTAAAAAAAATGAATACAAGAGGAAGAGTTCATTGTGTTCCAGCAGCATTACATGAAAAATATGTTATAAGATTTACTGTTACATCGACAAAGTAATACATATATATATATATATATATACATGAATTTTCTTTTCTTTTTTTTTTCATATAAAACATATGATTTATATTTACAATATATTTATATATTTAGCACAACAAATGATGATATTTTACGTGATTGGGCAGAAATTAAAACAACAGCATCTGAAATACTTTATGCAACAAGTGATGGTTCACCAGTTAGAGCTAAAGTATCATTAGCTGAAACACGTCAAAAAAATGAAAATTTTGGATCAAGTTTATTACTTGCAAATTCACCAATGTCACCAAAAATAGTAAATGGTAGTTTTGCTGCAATTTATGATACTGCTGATGTATTTAATGATTGTATGAAAACATTTGGTCAATTACGTTTACATCCCAGTGATAGTCCAGGTTAATTAAAATTTACATATAATTTTATTTGATATTATTAAATAAAATTTACAATATAACAAATGATAATTAAATTTTAGCAATGAGACGACGTATTAGAGGAATTTTAATGTCTGGAAAACAATTTTCACTTGATTCAAGAATGGATTTAGTTCAAGTATTTAATATAAATTATTTAATTTATTTTAATATATTTTTAATATTAATTTTAATAATAATATTATCAAGGGTTATGCATCATGTGGACGTCCTTTATCAGAACCCGGTAATAATTTACCATTAATGAAAGAAGATGATGATGGAAATAGTAGTAAAAATATATCAAATATCAGCATTGATAAATCTTGTTCAACAATTGGTAAGAAAGTTTCAATACGTGCTACTGAAATATCAGAGTAATGATGTTGATATTATCCAACAATAGTTTGGATCCAAATATCCTTAAATATTTATTTATTTATATATTTATTTTTTAATCATATTTAAAACGTATAATTACAGTAATATTATCAAAAAAAAAATATATAAATGTTGATATATATAAAAAAAAAAATAATTAAAACCTGTTAAAGTTGATAAGTAGTTTCAAAAGTAGATAATGTTTAATTAATAATTTAATATTAAGTAACAATAATAATTAATAAAATAAAAATTCAAGCAAAAATTTATAAATGATTCAGACTTTTCAAGTTCAGACTCTGATAAATCAATTAATAAAAAATCATTGATCAACAAGGATTGTATCATAGTTAATGATGGATTAAATGGAATAAATAATAATCGTGGATATATTATGGAAAATGGAATGCCTAAAAGTGAAACAATTGGTGGAATAAGTAATATACCAAATATACAAATAACAACAATGTCATATACAGATAAAAAAAATTCAAAAGGACAATGATAATTTCATAATAATTAATTGTAAAAAAAATTTTAATGATAATTAATAAAAAAGCAATAGAAATTAATCAATATTAATTGTAAAAAAAAAAATATAATTGAAATCATAGAAAAAAATAAATAAAAAAATTTAAAAGTAAAATAATTAAAAAATTTAATTAAATGTCAATTTTTTTTTTTTTTTTTAAATTATTTATTCGTTCCTTTTTTTTTCATGTTATTAATCATCTCCAATTTTTTTTTTTTTTTTGTACATATTTTTTAAATTTGAGACATAACTATAAAAACAATTATGATATGACATGACAGAGCACAAAAAATTTGTTTTTAAAACATTTTTTTATTTATCTTCCTCTGTTGGAAAAGTTTATATTCTTATTAATTTTATATACTCTCTTAATTACTAATGATATTTTTAATTTTATTTTATGTTTTTTATGATAATGTACTTTGATATTTAAATACCCCCTATACGACCATGAGCATTATTTCATTCTGATAATAAGAATGAAAAACTATGATATATTATTTTTCATAATACCACATTATTATTACAAATTCAATCAACATTCCAACTAAAAAAAATTACAATTATCTTTTGTTTTTTTTTTTTTTTAATTTAAATTCAATTAACAAACAGTCTTCATTGATCATAACAATTTCAATACAATTTTTTTTTACGGTCGATTATGATTACTAATTATTATATTCTCTCATTTATTTATCTGTACAATTATTTTATTATTTTATTATATTTTTTAACATCATAACTAAATGATTAAAGCTCATAATAATAATAACTATTATTTTTATTATAAATATTACAGAAATAATGATTTTAAATATATTTTTAATTTATCTAAAAATGTTTTTTAGTTTTTTGTTTTTTATTCTTCAAATAAGAATTAATAATTTTTAAAATTTTATAATAAACAAGAGCTTTTTTTTAATTTTTCAAATCTAAACATCAGTTTCTATCGAGCAGGACATAAATATATTTTTTTTCTACGATTTATAGATCGTAGAAAAAAAATTAAAAAAATAATATAAGTGTAATTATTTTTTATAATTAATTTGCACAGTTAATTATTATTTTTTAAATAAAGCAGCAAGTATACATTAACTGCTTTGACATTTATATATATAATTATAATGCAGTCTAAAAAATTTTAAATTAAAAGTGCTGCTTCCAACATACGCGACACTTAATTTTTGGATGCAACACATATTACATTGAGATTAATATAAAATAATAATTAAAATAACATAATAAAAATAATAAAAACAATTTATAACAATTTAAATATATATATATTTAATATATAATAGAATATAAAAAAAATTTAATTGTTAATTAATTTATATGCATATATATATAAAACTTTACCCAATTAAATTTATCACGATTTTTTTTTTAATTTAATTTTTTATATATTTATTTATTAATTTTTTTTTTAAATAATCAATAATTATTTGTAACCTCACACATGGCACGTGGATTTAATTCGACTGCGAGGCCAAACATTAAATAATAATTAAAATAACAAAAATTAATTTTATTATTTATTTATTAAAAATTATTAAGGCACTAAAAAATAATTCAAAAAATATATATATACAATAATAATAATTTACTTTTTAAATAATTTTAATATTAAATTATATAAAAAATAAAATTTTATAATTTTTATAATTTAATTAAATTAAACAGCCATATTTTTTTATTTAATTATTAATTAATAATTTTTTTTTCAAATTAATAATGAAAATATTAATTAAAATTGATTAATAATATTTAATTTAAAATAGAAATTAATTTATTTTTTTTTTTTAAAAGTAACTGAATGGCCTCGCAGACGCGAGTGCTAAAATGAATAAATGACGCAACACGAGCCGCATGGCTTGCCAAAAAAACCTCGCGGTTTTTTATTTTTTCTTAAAATTTTTTTTTCTAAAAAAACGCCAAGTTCATTTGGCAAAAGGCTTTTTTTTTAAAATAGCCTTTCTGTGAGGACATGCGCGTTCAACTCTAGACACATGTTTTTTCACAATATTTGGATTTTTTTTTTTTTTTTTCTGTCAATTTGATAGTATATAATATTTAATTAGTAGTATAATATTTTTATGTCATTTATTTTGGGTTTAATTGAATTAAAAACAAATCATGAGTTGAAGGCACATTTAGTGCTTTTTTTTTTTTTTTTTTGTCCTGATTTATACAATCAATATTTTATTGGGTTGGAAAGTGGATTATTACCACTCGTTCAAAAAGAAAAATATTAATTACTTTTATAATTTTAATTAACTGTCAATCAATTGAATTATTTACTTGATAAATTTTTTTTTTTTATATTATATGTAATTTAAAAATTTTGAAATTTAATTTTTAATAATTTAAAAGATATGATGTGTATTTTTATTAAATTTTTTTTTTTTTTTTTCATGTGTTTATTTTTGAACGAGCAGATTAAACTTTGGAAGATCTCTAATATTTGAAATAACAAAACATATCAAAATAAAAAAAATTATATTAAAATAATAATAGCATGCATTGCATGCAAAGTGCCGTTGCTTAATTTAAAATTCTCAAAGTAAAAAATAATTTAAAAAAAAACAAAAAATAATAGAAATAAAAATAATTTTTTTATAAATAAAATAAAAATTCTATTAATTTATAAAATAATAATATAATCAAACTCATGAATTTTTATAAATTAAAAATTTTTTTTTCGGTGTGTCGAAGTTCAGAATAATAAATTTAAATGTATTTTTTTTTTTTTCTGTTTTTCTGATTGATATTTTTTTTTTTATAATAAATAAAACCTTAAATAACATAAATAACATAAATATATATAAATACAATTTGAAGGAAGCATGATTAAATCACGCAATAGGAAAAGAAATTATTTAAAAAAAAAATAATAAAGCAAAAAAAACAATTTTTAAAAAACAAAATGAATAAATAAATAAGCGACTAATAATAAACCTTCAATCGAATAAAAAAAAAAAAAAACACTTTTCATTTCTACAAAATTTCATTCTACTCACACATTCATTTTCTAATTAATTGACTATCTACATTAATTAAAATTTATGAATATACAACCAATCGAAAGCATCAATCAATCAATTAATTTAATTGGCCAAATTTTATTTAAAAAAATTTTTCTTTAAATTTTTTTTACAATAAAAAAATAAATTGCTACTAATAAATACACTATTAAATTTTAATTAAATTATTCTAAAAAAAAAAAACATAATTATTTCTTAAATAATTGAGTGCTTTCCATTGGTATCAATTATTATTGTGAAAAAAAAAAAACTATTATTTAGTGGGCATGCCAATTTAACACGCCGTGTAAAATACGCGTCTAAAGCGTTTCTAGTGTAATTAATTTTGTCCTCTCGTTTATAATATTATGAATTGGAATTATAACATTGATGGTAGATAATGAGAGTATTATTTTATATTATTTTTTTGTTAATTAATTAATCATATATGAATTTAAAAATAAATTATCAAAGTGAACACACATCGTTTTTTTTTTTAAAATTACTTTTCTAATAATTATTAATTTAATTTATTTATTTATTTATTTATTTTTTTATGTAAAATATGAATTATATATTATAATAAATATATTTATATGTATTTCAATTTAAAAAATTTAATATTGTCAAGCCATATTAATCCCATCAATTGATCCCACCATAAAATAAATTATTTTATAATTTTTTTTTTTAAAACAATATAAAAAATAATTTATTAATATTTACATGAAAAAAATAATTAATAAATAATATAAAATATATAAAGTAATGTGTGTTGACTTTAATTAAATATTCTACCATCAATTATTTTTTATATAATTATTTAATTTTTAGAAAAAAATAAATAAATAAATAAAAAATATAAAAGAAGACAAATATTATTTATATATTAATAAGATTAGTGATATAATTATGGTGATAATCACAGCGAGCTACAAAGCAAGCTTAGGCTTTTTAGAATCGAGCTGAGAATAAAAGTTGTTGATAGGATTATAAGGAGGGTTATTATTGAACACGAGGATAAGGACACACTATTGCACATATCTTCCTCACAGAAGCACATGTGACCAGTGCCGGTACTTTCCATCATGCACACGTGGTCCACCATGAATAAGTTTATTTGTAATTGTGATGTGCAAGTTCTTCTAACACTTTCATATGCTGAAAAAATTATTCAAAATTAATATATAACAAAAATTTAATTAATATAGAATATACTATATTTTAATAAAATTAAATGTAAAATTTGTTGTTATTTTTTTAAGTTTTATTTTTTATAAAAAAAAATAAAATTAATATTTAAAAAATCAAATTATAAATTTTTATATGATAAAAAAAATATATATTTATAACTTACGTGATTTTGCATTGCGGACCATTTTGACGCAGCAACCATTGCACGTCATAAGAGGTGGTTGATCTCGTGGCAATGCAGTATAATTGAATGGATCCTTGCACCTCAAATCCGTCCATGAATCACACTCATAGCAGTAGACAGATCGCGCTAATTTTTTATTATTTTTTTTTCATTTATTTATTTATTTATTTATTTTTTTTTTAACATAAAATATTTTTAATATTGTTTTTTAATATTTAAAATTTATATACAAATATACACTTAATACACTGAAAGAAATTTATAAATTTATATATATCATTTTTGAAATTTTTTAATTCAAAATATCATTGTTTATTTTGATAATAATATATATACATTTACTCTCAGTGTATTTATGTAAAATTTTATAAAAATTGTATAGTCATTAGGATAAAATTAAATAAATGAAATTAATAAATTTTTAATAACTCACTCTGACATTCTCCATGACAAAAGTTGACAACTCCTAGTAAAATTACCACTGAAAAAAAATTTACAATAACTTTGCTTTAGAAATGATTTTATTTTTTTAAAATATAAATATTCCTAATCTACTATATCATTTTTTATTATTCTCCAGTTGATACTTAATATTTTTTTTTATTTTTTTTTTTTATCTTTTAATTTTATGATAAAATATACTTTTGACTTTTTATAAACTCACCATTATTCATGATTAAACCTTGATTATAAAATTTTATATTTTTTTTATTTTAAATATACAATAAATTAACTAATATTTATAATAATTTAACTAATAAATTTTTACAATAATATATATTAAAATACGAAATTATTTGAAACAAAAACAAAAAAAACTATAAAATTGCAGCAATAATATTTTTTTTTATAAAAAGAGAAATAAAATATGACACACCTGTTATCATGTAATTTATCCTCATTTTATTTTATTTTATTTTTTAAATTATTTATTATTTTATATATTTATATATTTATATCCTTGAACTCGATGGTTTTAGAACAAGTTCAGGCCACGTTCATATAAACGTGTGCTGATAAACTGCAAAGATGTCACATGGACTCGACCAGAAAATGTTGTAATAATTTATCAACCTGAAAAATTATCTACTGCTTCATTGAATAACCATATTAAATCAATAATTAATAATTATAATTAATTAAAAATAAATTAACAAAAAAAAATAAAAAATAAAAAAAAAAAACATTACAAAATATAAACAATCTGTTGTAGTTAATTTCAAATCATTCAAAATATAATTTAATTATGAAAAAAAAAATATATTTATATAAATGCATAAAAAATATAAAATTCAATTACCTTATTAATATTTTTTTTAAATTATTATTAATCCAATTTGTCAATTCGATTATTAGCTCAAAAACATAAATAAAAAAAAAAAATAATTTATCAAATTCAGGGATATTTTGTTATTTCTTTTGTATAATATTTTTTGATAATCATTTTTTTTTTTTTATATTATTGTTATCAGTGTTATCCATTCGTTTATAATCAATTTATTATTTTATAAATAATTTTATTTATTTAATTTTAATGGTCAAGAATAATTCAAAATAAAATCATCTACTCGTTCTCCCATAGTGTTTTTGTAATTTATTTTTGTTTTAAAACTTATTATTTTTGATAATTTAATTAAATATAATTTAATTTTATTAATGCAATTTTATTTATGTCAATGCAGTCTTCACCTTCACACAATTTCACTAATTAATATAAATTTAATAATCGATTGTATATTCAAGGCCAATACAAAAAAAAAAAAAAAAAAACCAAAATAATTTTCCAAATTTTTTTTTTAATTTAATTATTTACTGTCAATTAAATTTTTTATTTTTCAATGGATCTCTGTACAATTAAATAATTTATTAGCAATTAATATTGATTATTAAAAAAATAAGAAAAAAAAATAAAATATAAAAAATAAATGAGTTAATTGTACAAAAGATCAAAAAAAAGAGTGTCAAAATTTAGTTTGAGAAAAAAAATAAAAAAATTCAAATGACAGCTGATAATGATGCAAAATTGTTGCAATATTTTTTTTAATATTTGGCACAGTGTATTGTATAATGTAAATAAAAAAAAAAAAATTTATTTAAGCCCAACAATTTACACTAGGCTTCGATAGACCGATGTCAAGTTCGTATACTGCACTGGTAAACTAACTACGCGAATAAAATACACCTATGCTCTATTAGTGGCGCTACATGTTACTATATACCTATTTTTTTTTTATTTTTTTTTTTGTATAAATTTTGCACAAAATAATTATTGCGATTGCGCACAATTTAATATATTTTTTTTTATTTTAAATCTATTTCCCAGACCACTGTCTCTAAGATCAATAAATGTTAGCTGCAGCAGCGCGTCATTATATATATAGTATTCATAAATACGCGCAAGCGTCATATTAAACCAAAAAAAAAATCATATTATTATTATTTTTATTGCAAATATTATATTCCTAATAAATGATGATAAATTATTATTTTTTTCAAAATTTATTTCAGCATATTATTAAATTTTTTTATTATATTTTTAGTCAATTGAAATTTTTTTAATTTTTTTATTTCTATTTTTATATAAATTATTTAAATAACTAATTAATTTTTAATTTAAATTAAAAACTATAAATATTGATAAATATTTTATGCCATTTAAAAAAAAAAAATAAACAATAAATAATTAATTTAAAAAAAAAAAAAATTTATAACAAAAAATATGTGTCTGTTTGAGAAATTTTTTTCTTTTCAATCATATATAATAGTAGCATTGAAAATTTTAAATAATATATATTACAATAGGTATATTTTTTTTTTATCAGCGTGAATAAAGTTTGGTATATTGCAAAACAGTTATTATACAAAAGTATTAATAATATTTTTTTGTTGTTCAGTTGAGTAATACATTTCAAGATGAGAATTACCATTAAAAAGTTTAGTCAAATTATATTATATAAAAATATGATACGTTTTATTATTTTTATAATGATGTTATCATATGTTATTGCTCGTCATACTGATCATCGAAAACGTGAGTCAATTATAATTTCAAATAAAAAACAATAAGATATTTTTTTTTTTTTTTTTTATAAATATAAATATCCATTTTTTCATTAAAAAAATTAATCATTTCTATATCAATTTATTGTCAGCCAAGATATCTTCATTATTTGTTGGTTTATTAAAAATAAAAAATTATATTAAATATTAAAAAATAATAATAATAATAACAAAATACACACATACAAATACAAATAAACACAAGTGATAAATTTAAATGAAATCGACGTTTAATAAAAAATTGATTTTTTTGCACATTAAAATCATAATGGCATGTCCATATAGAACAATAAAATTAATTATGTTTTTTATAATTGAAATAAATAATAAAATGATGATGATAATAATAATAATTATTATAATAATAAATAATATTAAAAATTAATAATAATAATAATAATTATTATTATTACTGGCTTTGTAATTATTATTTTGTTTTTCAATACTTCACTGATACAAGTTAACTCTGATACAAGTTTGTAAGTATAAGCTAGTTTATATTTTTTTAATTTAAAATAACTAATTTAATTAATAATTATTTACATTAATAATTATTTAGTTAATAAAAAAAATAAAAAATATAAATAACATGATGCAATGGTCGTTGTATTGTTGGCTTTGGATATTGATATATTTAAATTTATTTGGTGTTCAAGGTTCAATTAAAAATGAACAAATAACAAGTACAAGAAATATTAATTATCTTGGTAATTAAAATGATATTAATATTATATATAAATTATAGGATATAATAAATTGTTATAAATATATTAAAATTTGATTAGATGGTGAATACTATGATGATATAATAAATGCAAGTAATCGTCATTTTTTTGGTACTACTACTGGTAATCATGCACTTATACGTGATATACATACTGATATTAAAAAAATGATGAGAACAATACCATTAGTTGCATCAAATATATCTGAAAGTGGTCATGAAATTACTGAATTAAAACGTTTATTTTATGGTGTATTAGAAGATATACGTTATTTAAAAGAACAAGTTAAAGTAATAAGACATCAAACATCACATATATGGAAAAATGTTAGTGATGCTAGACATCATCTTAATCGTATGAATTTAAAATTAAAAGATGTTGATGATATTGCAAAATATACAAATTCATCAATTGAAAATTTAACTGAAAGATATGAAAAAGTAAGAGCTGATTTTAATGGTGTACATGCAAATTATGATAATATATCTGATGATGTTAGAGTATTAAAAAAAAATAATGTTATGATTGAAGCATTATTACCAGTTGTTAATACATTTGTTAAAGATACATATATTAAACTTGATAAAATATTATCTGATCAAGAAACAATATATTCAATTATAATGAATAATGAACATACAATACGTTCTGATATAACAAGATTAGAAAATAAAATGGATAGTGGATTTATGGGATTAGGAAATGAATTTAATGTTAATAATAAAAATTTATTAACACATTTGGAATATATTATTAATCAAGTTGTTGATTTTCGTGGTTATATTGAAAAAATATGCCATCAAAATTTTCCTGGTATGAGTAAAAATATTTATCATAATAATAATAGAAATAATAAAAATAGAATAAGTAATGATACAACAAATTTAAAACCAATTATTGAATTTATTAATGAAAAATATAAATATTTACAATCAAAAAATAAAACACCAATAGTAGGAACAGGTGCTATTGGTGGTGCTGGACAAATAACGGGAATTCCTGGAATAATTGATAATTATTTGGGAACTTTCGGTGGTGTTGGTGGTTTTGCACTTTATCCAGAATCAGCAGTTAATTTAACATTATTATTACGTAAATTAGCTAAAGAACCAATTATATCAAATATATTATCTTCATCAATGACAACAATGACTAATACAAATACAATTACAAATACAAATACAGTTACAATTACAACAACAACAACAACAACAACACCATCAACTTTATTTGAATATATTCCAAGTTTAGATGATTTATTTTCTGGTTCTTTAGATACATTAGGAATAACAACAACTGCTGAACCAAATATTATGGATTTAATTGATTCAATTGATATTAATCAAATTATTTCTGAATTAACACCTGACTCAATTATAACAACAACAATAGCAACAACAGCCGAAATTCCCGGTGCATTTCCAATTATTCCTGGTTTTCCCGAACAGCATCCATATCCAATGGGTACAGCAAGACCAGCAATAAATTTCTCACCAATTCCTGTTTTTCCAGGGCAACAAACAACTGCTGAAAATCCATCGGTATCATCAAACAACTATCAAACAACACCATCAAGTTATTATTCATCAACAGCATCATCAAACTACAATTTACCAACACAACAAAATTATTATCAAACACCATCATCAAATAATTATCAATCACAACCACAACAAAATTATTATCAAACACCATCATCAAATAATTATCAATCACAACCACAACCACAACCACCAACACCACAATCACCAGGTTATCCACCAATGCAACCAGGTCTTTTTATAGAACCATATTCACATCAATATCCACAATATTCAACAATGTATCCAAATGTTTATCCAACTCAACCAACTAATTATCCAAATTATCAACCACAACAACCAGTAACTTTACCACCTGGTAAACCACCAGCATATCCAATTGGTATATATCCTGGTTATCCAATAACTGAAACTCCATCAATTTCAAATATACCAGTTGGACAAGGTTATCCTCATCCAATACCAACTCAATCAACAACATCAAGACCATTTGTACCACCATTACCAACATCAACTCCATATCCACCAACACTTATTGAACCAGTTATTCCACTTGGTACTGGATCACTTATGGGACGATGTGCATGTATATGTCCATGTAATTGTAGTACATGTCCAGCAATACCAGTATCACCTGATCCACCAACAACATTAACTCCAGCACACAGTTGGTGGTCATCATATGATGGTTTTCCAACAAGAGCTATTAAAAATTCATGTCAATGTTTATGTGCATGTCCATGTCCAAGAAATACAACATTTATACCACCAGATTCTATATTATTACAACCACAATATACATCAAGACGTTCAACAACATTATCATTATATGAAGAAGCTGTTACAACTGATAGATGGCCACCTGAACCAGATACACCATCAAGACCATTACCAAGACCAAATAATAATAATCATTATAATGATAATAATCAATGTTGTCAAGATATTACAAATGATATACGTGGTGTTAAAGAAGATATTAGAATGATGACAATAACAATGAGAGATGAAATTGCTGTTGTTAAACAAACAGTTATGAGTCAAATTGATATTAAATTTGAAGAATTAAAATATATACTTGCTGATATACATCATACTAGTTTAGATTTTCATAATGAAAATAAAGCTGATGCTGAAGATATAAAAAAACTTATTAAATTTGAATTTCAACAATCAAATACTTTATTAAATACATTTAGTCAACATGTTAATCATCTTACAACAACAAATACAATTAGTAAATTAATTATATTATATTTAATTTTAATTATAAATTTATATATTATTTTTTATTATTTTTTATTTACAGCACCAGATTATTCACAATATCAATTATATAATAATGATAATAGAAATAAACCTCCAGCATGGTATAAAAATGTTAAAAAACCACTATTTTCAAATTGGAATAGTACTAATAAAATTTTATCAAATAATTCAAACAACAATACAAATAATTTAAAAAAAGAAAATATATAAATTTTTATAATTTTTATATTTATTAATAATAATAATAATAATAATAATATAACAATGAAATGTTGATGAATTCTTGGCTGACAAATTATCATATTCTTTTTATCATTTAATAATAATTTAATTTTAAATTTATTTAATTATTAGTAATAATTTACAGATGATGCTCATAGTATGAACGTTTTATCACCTTTGATTAAAATATCAAATGATGTTTTTTCATCAAATGAAAAATTATCATCAATTGATACTATTAAATTACATAAAATATTAAAAAAACAAATTAATTCTGAAATAAATAATACATTTAAAAAACGTAAGTTATTAACAAATATATATATTTTTTTTATTTTATTTTATATTAATTTATTAATTTTTACATATAACTTTTTGTTTTTTTTTCTAAATAAAAAAAAGGTAAAAATAAAACAAAAAAAAAAGGACATATTTTATCATCAAAAAAAAAATTATTAAATTCATTAATACCAGAAATTGATTTATATATTAAAAAAATATTAATGAAACCAAAAATAATAAAATCATTAAAAAAAATTAATAAAAATAAAAAATATAAATCAAAAATTTATCCATCAAATTATTTAAATATAATACCATATGTACCAAAAGAAATAATAAATGCTGATTTTAATAAAAAACCATACAGTTATTCATACAGTGATGGAAAAGGATCAAATTGGAATATCAACATAAATAGAAGAAATATTAATAATAAAAAAAAAACATCTAATAAAATTAATAAATATAAAAAATTAATATATCAATTAAATAATTATTGATAAAAAATATAATTAATTTTAACAATAATGTTTATTATTATTATTATTATTCATAAATATATAAATAAAATGTTAAAAATTATTAAATATAATATTTTTATATATTTTTTTTTAATTTAAATAATTTTTTAGAATTTTTTTTAAATTTTTTATTATCATATTTTTTATTTTTTTTATATGATAATTTATTATTTATAATTGATCTTTGAATTCTCATATTATATTTATCAATATTATCATAATTATTTTTTTCTTCAATTTTTAAATAATTTGGATAATTATTATTATTTATTATTAATTCATGATTACGTATTGTATCATGATTATAATCATAATAATTTTGTAAATTTTTTATTTCAATTTGTGGTGATACATAATCTGTATAAATATTTTGTTGTTGATTATTTTTTAATGTATCATTTACAAAATTAAATACTTCATCTGGATTTTGTAATATTCTTTCAAGTCCTTTAAAATCATCAACTTCAATATTTATTGGTACAATTGAAGGATATAAATTATCATTATTATCATTTGATGATAATTTTGTATTATCAATAATTTTATCATTATTTTCAAATTCAAATTTATTTATTTCTTTTGGATTACGTATTTTTGTATTATCAATATTATTATCTTTACATACTGAATTTAATTTTGGTAAATTTATTATTGATTCAGTTGTATTATTAATTTGCCAATTTTGATATTGTTGATATTTTTCATCATTTTTATAAATTGATTCACTTGATGGATATTTTTCTGTTAAATTAATATCAGACCAATCGAAATTTTGAATTTTATGTAATTTTTGATTATTATCATCATTTATAATTGATTTATTATTTAATTTTTTATAATAATTTTCTGATATTTGTTGTTTTGTTTTTGAATTATTTTTCATATCATTTAATGATAATTTACGATAACCAGAATTATTTGATGAAGAATATATAATATTTCTTGAATTAAAAATAATATTTTTTCTTGTTATTCCTTTACGTTGATTATTTGTTTTAATTGTTTTATAATTTTTTTTATCTTGCATCATTCTTCTAATTAATGGTATTGCTTTTTTTTTTTCTTCTTTTGACATTTCTGGTAATGCACTTTTTAATGTTATTAAACCATGTTCAAATTTATTAATATGACTTTGTTTTCTAATTCTTTCAAGTTGACGTCTAAAATCAGCAGTTAATTTATTTATATTTATATTTGTATCTGGACTATCTGGAATAATAACAGATATTATATTTCCAATGTCCATTGATGTTTGTGTCATTGCTGGACCAGTACCTAAAATAAATAAACAATTAAAATTATATCATATATAAGTATACTTATATATTATATTTTTTTTAATTTTTAAATTAATAAAACTTACAATGTACTTTTGATATTATCCAGCAACAATACAACATTAAAAAATTGAAACTTATTATAAATTTCATTGTTAATTGTTTCATGGATTTTACAAGAATGTTGTTAAAATATTATTTTAACTTCATATACATATAATATT
Source organism: Lysiphlebus fabarum (assembly GCA_011426435.1). Taxonomy (NCBI): domain Eukaryota; kingdom Metazoa; phylum Arthropoda; class Insecta; order Hymenoptera; family Braconidae; genus Lysiphlebus; species Lysiphlebus fabarum. Next base: position 189,029 of record WSYQ01000242.1, on the reverse strand, counting down.
AAATTTTATGTACAACATAAAAATTTAATCATTTTTTATTTGTCAAACAATCATGATAAATTGAATTATTATTTTCAAAACAATTTTTTTACAATCAAAATTTAATTACCAATAATTTTTTATTTAAAATTATTACGTAAATAATTTCATAGTAATATCTTGATAATTTCTATCAATAAATTTCGAAATAATTTCTTCATCGAAATCAATTGAAAATTAATAATTTCGATTGGTTTTTTTTTTACAAAATTATAATACAATCATTAATAATTAATATTTAATATCTTTTGTTACAACAATATTAATAAAAAGATATTTTTTTTTTCATCATTTTTAATATGTATTTCGAAATATAGTTACGTCCCTGGTTGAAAGCTTGAATCTGGCCCTCAAACCAAGTGCATATATAATTTTAAAAATTAATCTGTCAGTGTTGAAAATGACTTAGCGTAACAGAATGTTGACCGGTTCTAAAAGTAAAAAAAAAATTATATATTTTATTTAAATTGGAGAGGAATATATATTTTTTATTTTAGTAAAAGTATTTACATCATTTCAGTTTTTTTTTTAATAATAAAATTGGGTACGTTTATTAAGACTCAAGTAGAAACTTTTTTACTGGATATTATATTTAATGCATTGATAACATAGTGTAGCTTTTAATATACAATTGTAAATTATTTCGAAAAAAAAATAAAAAAAAACTCCAGACATAATATTTCATTAGATTCTACGCCCTTGGTTAATAAAAATTGCGCAAACTCAGTGTATTTTAATATATAAAAAAAAAAAAAATAATAAAGTTAGTAAGCCAACGTGTTTGAGAATAAATAATATTTTTTTTTTTTTAAATAAATAAATAAATAAAAAGACTTTACTGTTGAATTTAGTCGAGCCTTCTAAAAAATCATAGAGGTAGGGATATTAAAATCAAGAAGAGAAGCCTCGTGATATCATTTTGGTAACACAAACTATTTGGCTTCATATGTTATATGAATTTTTATCAAGTGATATAAAACGTAAACTTATTTTAATTTTAAATATATATTTATTCAGTGAAATTATGTTACATAAATTATAAATATAAAATTTCTTTCTATTTTTTTTTCTATTATTTTCAAATATGGTAATTTAATTTATTTAAAAATAAAAATACATATATTTATTTGTAAAAAAAAAAAAATATACATAATTATTTTTATTTTTATCTAATTAATTTTACTATTTTACAAATTTTAAATATAATTTATTAAAATTTATTTTTATTAATACAATGCATTTATTTATTTTTTTTTTTTTTTTGAAATGTGTGTTAAGACAGGTCGATGAACATTGTTTGTGTACAGTGATATCAATTTATTTTTAAATAGAAAAAAGTACATATTGTTTGTTTTTTTTTTTTTTTTTCCATTAAATTCATATGATAAAATTTATAAAAATCAAGATAATATATAGTCTGTGTATAAATGAAAAATAAAAAACCTTTTTTTTTTTTTTTTCAATTCAAAAGAATAATATTTACTGATATGAATGAATTGATATTATTAATTTGCAGACTTTGAACATTTATAATTGACAAAAAATGTAATAATGCAAACTCATTGATGTCGTGAATTAATATAAAAACGTAAACACATTTAATCATTTCTTTAATGAAACAATAAGTTCGTTATTGTGCATACAGTATATTTTAATTATTAATTTTTTTTTTTTTTTACTAAATAATATTGTAGATAAAATAATTATTTATATATTTAAATTTAAATAAAATATAAAAATGTTTATATATGAAAAACAATAAAATTTAAATTAATTATATAACAATATATAAATATTTTTTTGTCAACAATATTATCTGTCAATGTACTGATAAAAAAAAATAATAATAAATATTAAGTATACATATTTTTTTTTTAAAATTATATTTTCTATTTTAAATAATAATCAAGAATAAATTTAAAACATGTATAATGCACTTGTTATAAAACCTGTATTAATTTATCGTGTTTAACTGCTCAATATTATAGTTGGACTTTAGACTCAAGTATCTTTATTTAATATTTTTATAAAAAACAGAATATTTTACGGATAACAACAGTTTATTATTACAAGTTTATAAACAAAAACAAAAACAATTAACAAATAAGTACAATAATTTTATTAATATAAATAAATTTAATAACTTTTTTTTTATTTGTTAAAATTTAATATATGTATAATTAATATTATAAATTTTATATTACAGATTATTTTACAAATTGATTAATGAATTATTAATTTTTTTTAAATAATTGAATTAAATTAATATACAAATGTATCGAAATATGATAACTTTTGTACGTGGAGTACAACGTGTTGGAACAGTATTTAAACATTGCTCAAATATTATTAAAATATCATCAATTAATAAAATTTCAACAGCTGCAAAATCACAAATAATTATTGGTAATAATGGTGAAAAAATTTATACATCACCATATGGAGATATTGATTTACCATCATTAACAGTACAAGATTATGTTTGGAAAAATATTAATAAATGGCCAGAACGTATTGCTGTGGTATGTTAATTAAATATTTTATATTTATATATTAGATTTATTATTAATTTATTTAATAGGAATGTGGTATTACTGGAAGAAAATATACATATGCACAAGCACGTGATAAAGCAAATTGCATTGCTAAAAGTTTATTAAATATTGGACTTAAAGATGGTGATGTTGTTGCAATAATATTACCAAATTTACCAGAAAGTCCAATTTCATTTCTTGGTGTTTTAGAAGCTGGTCTTGTTGTTACAACAGTCAATCCAATGTACACAATTGGTAAATTATTAAACATTTTTTTATTATCATAAATATTAACATATGTTTTTTATTATCTATACAATAATTAAAATTATTTAAACTTTGAACTGTATTTAAAATTTTTAAAAATAATTCTTATCAAACTTGATATATATTGATTAATTCATTGACAATTAAAATTGAGGTGGGCTCGTCATAATATGACCTTCGAACAATGCTCATCATAATATTAATCTTTAAAGACGTCGTAAATTTATCTGATAATTTTTAATTTAATAATAATAACAACTTGTTAAACAAGAAATACATTTAGACTTTGGACTTTTAATATTGAATAAATTAACACAAATAATAATCATAATATATTATTTTTTAATTTTACAGATGAAATATCAAGACAATTAAAATTTTCAAAAACAAAAGCAATTATTACATGTGGTACAATTGCTCCAAATGCTGTTGCTGCTGGTAAAGCAGTATTACCACCAAATGCACCAATAATTATTGTACAAGATACACCAAATTCAGTTGTACCTGATGGTACAATTTCATTCAAGGTAAAATTTATATACATATATTTCAATAAATTTAAACTAATTATTCATAAAATTAAATCAACAGGATTTCATCGAAAAAGGTTCTAGCTTACCACCAATTAAAAAAGTATTTCGTTCACCAGAAGAACTTGCAATATTACCATTTTCATCTGGTACAACTGGTATGCCAAAAGGTGTAAAATTAACACATCGTAATCTTGTATCAACTATTGTTATGACTGATAATAGTTCAACACTTATGAATAATGGTAAATTAAAATCTTTTAAATATATATAGAATATTAATTAAAATTCTAATTTTTTTGTTTTTTATTTTTAAATAATTAATTTACAGATTATCAAGATATAATTATAGCATCTATTGGATTTTTTCATATTTATGGAGCAGTTGGACTTATGTTACCAAGACTTTCAGATGGTGCAAAATTAATAACACTACCTTTTTTTACACCTGATACATTTGTCAAAGCTTTAGCAAATAATGAGGTATAAATTATTATATTAATATATAATATATAAATATTTATAAAATTTAAATAATTTTACAGTGTACTTTGATGTATTGTGTACCATCAATGATATTATTTTTTGGTGCATCACCATTAGTAAAAGCTGAATATTTTAAATCTGTACGATCAGTATTTAGTGGTGCAGCACCACTTGCTGAATCTGATGTACTTAGAATGTATGAAAAATTTGGTATAACAAGTAAAGATTTACAAATTGCACAAGGTATTTAAAAATATATATACATATACCTATATTATTATTTATATATTATAAAATTAATAATTTTTATTAATTTTTTATATAGGATATGGTTTAACTGAATGTTCATGTGTTGCATTTTTGGAATTATCAAATCGTAAATTTTCTAGTATTGGACGTCCAATAATTAAATGTGAAGTACGTTTAGTTGATCCAAAAACAGGTAATGATATACCAAATCCAGGTGAAACTGGTGAAATATGGTTAAGAGGACCAAATATTATGAAAGGTTATTTAGATAATGAAGAAGAAACAAATAAAACATTACAAAATGGATGGTTAAAAACTGGTGATATAGCATATTTTGATGATGATCTTGATTTTTATATAACAGATAGATTAAAAGAACTTATTAAAGTCAAAGGATTTCAAGTAATAATATTATATAAAAATAAAAATTAATATAATTTTTATTTATTAATATTACTTTTTTTTTAGGTACCACCTGCTGAATTAGAAGCAGTATTAAGAACACATCCAGATATTGCTGATGCTGCTGTTATTGGTGTACCTGATTCAAGATGTGGTGAAGTACCACGTGCATTTGTTGTTTTAAAAGATAAACATAATGCAACTGAAGAAAATATACAAAATTATATGAAAGGTAAAGTATCTGAATTTAAAGAACTCAAAGGTGGTGTAAGATTTATAAATCAAATTCCGAGAAATGCTACTGGTAAAATATTAAGAATAAGTTTAAAGGACCAAAATTAATGTCAAGGTAATTCTTTTTATAAACACAATTCAGTAAAATTAGAATTAAATTTAATCAATTTTATATTGTATGAAAAAAACTTGTGCCTTTTAAAAATTTAATATCTAGAAAAATTATTTTGTTATTAATATATTATTCATAAAATTAAATAAAATACTTTTATTCGATGTTAAATATTGTATAATTTGTAAAAAAAAAAATGATTCACAAAAAAGTTTTTATTGACAAAAAAAAACAAAAATTTATTATTAAAATTAACTATAAAATTAATACAATACAACAATATTCATTTGTTTATTTTTTTACCAAATGAAAAAAAAAATTTAACAAATAATATTATATTTATTTATTCATTTTTTTTTTTGTTTATAATCGAACAATTTTTGTTTTCCTAAAACGAAGGAAAATAATAAACTAACAAATACGTTTTATAAACCTCTGTCTTTTTTTTAAATTTTACATAGATTATTTTTTTTTTATTCAAATATGATATCAACTTATCACAAAGTAACAATTTAAGAATTCATTTTTTATATTATTTTTAAAAATACTTGATTATTAATTATTGCTTGCAATAAAATATAATAATTTATATTTTAAAACAGCTTATAATTTTATTATCAAACAACAATAATAATATTATTTTAATTGTTATAAATTTTTATTAAAATTTAATTTTTTCTTAAACTTATATTCATTGTATATATTTTAGAAAAATTTTATTAAAATAGATAAATTACGTAATTGACAAGTGTTAGATATTTTATCAGGAAAATATCAATTGACATCAGCCTGCTGATCAATTAACATATTTTATTTTTTTATCAAAAAAAATACGTTTAGGTATTTTTGAGGTACCTGAGTTAAACGTAAATTTTATATAACTCTTATTCATATTTTATTTAAATAATATTTTAATATTTTATTGCTCATGCATAACAAATATAATATTCATGTAAAGTAAATAATACAATCATATAAATGATGCAAAAAAAAAAAAAAAAAAAGAAATCATAAACAAGTATTTACTTGATTTTATTTTTTAATAAAAAAATAATAATAAAAAATTGAGTTTGTAATTAGTGCAGTTCAAATAATTACATGGCATCTTGATCATTAAAATGACTACTTTACTTTACATGAATTAAAAAACAGTAATTTAAATAAAAGAAAAAATAAAAACAAACAAAATTCTAGTGACTAATAATTGACTAAACAATATTTTTAACTAAGCCAATATTTGAGATTCTATCTCTGGCTAAAAAAATAACAAATAATTAAATACAAAAAAAAAAAAACTATAACAAATAATAAACAATAAAAAATTAACATTATTATAATTTTCAGTTATAAAAAAACTGAAATAATAATTAATTTAAAAAATTAATTATTGACAAAAAGAAAAAAAGTAATATTACTGCTTTTTTTTTTTGTTTTTCATTGCTTCAAAATTAACAATGAATTATTATTGTCAATATTAATATTGTCGATAAAAAGTTGAGTCATCATTTGACTATATTTAAAAATTTATAAATATTTATTTTAACGTGATGACGGTTTTAAAAGTAATTTATATCGTTCACTTGATGAATCTGTAATTGAAAAATGAAAAAAAAAAACATTTTTAAAATATTAAAATTAAGACAAATATTACATAAAAAAAAAAACAAACAATAAAACTTACCCTTTATAGTTTCAACTAAAAACATACTTTCATCTTTCATATTAGCAACAACATCATTAGAAACAAGAACATGAATTGCTTGTGGTCCTTGAATTAAAATGGAATGTAAACGATCATTTGGTAAATTAAATGTTGAAAGTAATTTTGTAGCAAGTGCACCACTAGTTAAATTATCAAGATAAATAACACGCCATAATAATACACCATTTGTTGTTTCAATTGCAAAATAAAGTCTTAATTTTGGTGTTGGTGCTTTAAAATGTAATGCATTAAATAATCTAATACCATCAGCAATACCACAAATTTGTATTAAATCATCACGCGATAAACGAAGTATATCAGCAGCTGAAAAATTTGCAAATGTTGTTTCAAATGCTTGAAAACGACTAGCACGTAACCATGCAACAGTTTGTACAGCATTTGCATCAGCTGATAATTCAACTGATGTATTGTTGTTGTTGTTGTTGTTGTTGTTGGTGTTGTTATTATTTGTATCATTGCATGGTACTTGATCTGGTAATATTGATATTGGTGATACTAAATTTTGTATTGATCTGGATACATTTGTTTCTTCATTTGATGATTGATCAATATTATTAACCAATTGATGATCTTGTGTTGCTATTGATAATGCAACAGGTACCACTGTTAATGGTGATGATGTACCTCCATTATTTGATAAATTTTGTGACGTACTGAAAAAAATAAAACGAAAAATATATATAAATTTAAATTAATATAAAATTATTAATTTATTAAATAATATAATAAAATTTAAATATTTAAAATTATAAAATTAAAATCTTACACATTTTTTTTTCTAAGTCTCAATATTCTTGCAACATAATTATCATTATCAAATTTATTATTATTTTTTCCAAGTCTTTTAACATAATTTTTTTGTTTTTGTTTTTTTAATATATTAAGTTTAACAAAAATTTTACGACTAGAATTATAAATTATTTGTCCTGGTTTATCATTAAATAATGTATGTATATATCTTGCTATCACCTTGATACCTACTGATCCATATTCATCAATTGTTATCTCATAAACCAAAATCATTGGTGGCCTACAATTTTCGTTAAGTAACCACTCAAATATTTCTCGTGACATTTCAATTTATTTTTTGTTTAATTAATAAATAATTAATTAAAGTATTTATTTATAATTATAAATAGAAAAAAAAAAAAAATTGATTGTATTTTTTGGTTGTTAATTAAAACTTGTGTTTTATTGCGTTTTTGTTTTTGATTTTGTTTTATTTATTTTATTTTTTTTTATATATCCTAAATTATTTTTTGTATTTTTTCAAAATAATAATAATTTAAAAAACATCGGTATACCGATGATTAAGGTTCTCGTCATCTTAGAAAACGTTCCTGGTCTGGATGTAAATCCTCACGACAACCCAAAATTCTTTCAAATACAGTTGTTGATTTTGGAGTAATATTAACAATTAACAACTCCATCGAAACGTTGATAATTTTAATAATATTATTTACAATAAATTTATAACTGTTATTAAACATACAGTTTTTTTTTTGTTTTATCAAATTATAACTTGATAAAACAATAAAAATCATTCCCACAATTATTTCAATATATTATTCAATTTTAATTTTTTTTCCTACATAAAAAAATAGATAGATTGTTGATAATGATTCACTTATGAGCAAGTAAACAAAATTTTTTTAAATATTAAAATAGAATTTTATAATGTGCTTTTTTATTTATTTTTTTTTTCTTTTGTGTTTTATAAGATAAAAATTTTATAAGAATTTTACTGATAATAATTTTAAACAAACACAAAAGTCAAATAAAATTAAAATAATTGAAAATATTTTAATAGAAAATTAAACTCAAAACTAACGGTAAATCATGACTGCACTTGTATTAAAATCACTTATTAATTTATAATTAATCACAAATATTTAAAAAAAAAATAGATAAAATATTTTATTTAAACAAGATAACAGGAAAAAAAAAAAAAAACTACGTATTTAAAATGTTCACAGTTGGTTACATGAGATTGTTTTTTCTTGACTGACTGTTCACCCGAGGTACTCGAGGTCTTTCCTTCACAGTTAATAATTTAAATCAATTTATCTTTGTCTTTCTTGTTTGATTATTCACTCAGTGAACAAGATAAAAGAGGATAAAAAATTTATAATAATAATCAAATAAAATAATAAAAAGCTGATTAAGCCAGTTTCTTGATTTTAAGCCGGTTAATTCTAGCTTAATTTTATAAAATCAATTAATAATATATATAAATTATATTTTGTTTTCAAGTTTAATTTATTTGCGGTGTTATTTCTTTAATTTCAATATGAATATAACTGATATGTTCAAATGATAACCGCACAAGGTGGTACAGCGCTGTTGTTTCATTTATATTTTATAATATACTGCTGGTTTATGCTGGTTCAAGCTAGTTTAAGTTTGATTTGACTTGATTATATGTATGTTGTTTTATATTATATATATATAGAGGATAGAAACCTCAAGCTTGACGAATCACGTGCAACTGTATAAACGATGTTAAATTAACACACACACTCACTAACAAATACCTTTATAGCTCTTTTTTTTTATTTTTTTTTTTTCCTCTTTTTAAAACCCACCAATGCCAACAACACTTGATTTGTTATCAGTATAGCTATTTTATTTTTAAAAATACTGGTTTAATGATAAACTTATTTTTTTGTTATGACATAATTTGTAATTTTATTGTTGATTTACTTGGCCTATTTTTTTTTTTTTATTATATTTTAAAATAATATTTTACACAATTTATAAAAAATATTGCTATTATGATATTCTTGTTAAACATTGATGAAGTGTTGTCGCTAACTAAACTTGTTATTTATGCACAATTGAACTTCAACCATGTGTTAAATGAATTGAATAAGTATTTACTTCATAAAAATTAACTTCAATTTTTGTGACCTAATTGTTTCAATTAAAATACATTATTCTATTTTAATGTTCATTTTTTTTTTTTTTTCAATATAATCATACGTTATTATTCAAGTGATAGATTTATAGTATTTTAATTATTATATTTAAAAATTAAATATTACTTACATTGAATCATTTGTTATATAAGGACTTGCTTCATTTTGAAATGATGAAGTTATTGGTGACAATGCTTCAAATGATATCTGTTTGCAAAAAAAAAAGTATTTATTTTAACAATAAAAAACATAATTTATTTATTATAATTATATAAATAAGTATTTAAACTTACATCTGATAGAACAGTACACTCATAACTTGGTTGATATTTTTCTTGTTCATGTGGAGGACGTCTCATTATTTTATCACGATCTTGTTTATGTTTACGATCAGCACCTTTTAATTTAAATACTTTTATTTGACATGATGCTGCATGTAAACGTGGTCCACCTGGTAATTTTGTTTCAACTTGAATTCTAAATGGTACACCTTTTTCACCACCATGTTTTTTTGGTGTAAATTCAGTGCTTATACAATTAACCTGATAAATAAAATATAATTGTTTTGTTTTTGTTTCTTTTTTTTTTTTTGAATTAATTAATTAACAATAAAATTATATTAACCTTAATATAAATGCCAACTTCTTTTGTTGGATCCCACATAAATTCTATACTATTTTTAGCTGATGAAGATTGTGCAACATCAATCATACCATAACTTAATGGTACATCAATTTCAAGTAAACGTTCACCAGGACGTCCACGTTGCCAAGCTAACATTTGTTCACGTTCAGTATATTGAAGACGTCTTTCGTGAAAACAAATACGTATATTTGACTGGAAAATTAAATTTCAATATATATATTATTATAATTATATAAAAATTAAAAGAAATTTTATTACAAATTAATATAAACTTTACTTTTAATATTTTTCCACGATATGCTGATAAATCACCAAGTTTTTTTAATTTAATTTCATAAGATTGTCCCTGGTTCAAATATGTCAAAGTTTCTTCATTTACTTTGGTAGCAATGCTAGTTGCTGCAGCCAAAACATATTGAAATCTTAAAAAAAAAAAAAAAAACAAACAATTCATGTAACAACCAATTTCAAAAATCTATTTATTAAATTAAAAAAATAGTATATATTACCGGCTATCTTCGTTAAATTCATTGCCCTGTTGTGATGAAGATACATGATTTCCTGATGATGATGTTGGTGGATAATCATCATTAGAATACAAAAATTGATGAAGACTTGTTGTTGATGTTTGTCCTGTTTCTTCATTGCCATTACGTGGACTATTGTTACTATTACTGACATTATTAATTGCGTTATTATTGTTTGATGAAGATGATGATGTTGTTGGTGTAGTTGTTGTTGTTGTTGTTGTTGTTGTACCCATGTTTGTTGTAATATTATTATTATTATCATTACTATCAGGTTCAACTGAATGACCAATATTATTATCTTGATGAGAACCATTAATAGTTCTTTGTGTTACATCATTTAAACTGAAATAATGATAAATTATTAAATATATTTTAATACTAGTAAATAGTAAATACTAAAAAATATAGAAATATTAATTTTAGATTAAAAATAAAAAATTTTATGAAAAGTTATGATAACATGCGTTTGTAGCTAAGAAATATACATTCAACTTTTATTTTTTTTTTATTTCAAATATTTTATTATCAGCCGAATTAATTAGACAAATAATATTTATTGTTAATATAAATATATTTAAAAAATTAATTCAATTTAACAAAACTATATAGACTCACTTGTTATTGTTAATATGATTTTCTGGTGAAGGGGCTTCCTGTTTGAAGACGGTAAGCGAAGGCAATGCCAACAAGGCTTCACTGAAATTTAACCCCATTCTTCAGAATTATATAAATAATAATTATTATAATTTAAAAAAATTAAAAAAAAAAAAAAGAAAACAATAACAATAATTATTAATTAGTATTATTAATATTACTATTTTTTTAAATTATATTTTACCTTGGCTTGACAAATAACATTTGTAGTAAAAAAAATAAAAAGTTGTTGTGTGTAAATATTTATATAATTTAATTGTCAATGAATATAATGTATATTTATATATATATATATTATTATAATATATCAATGTTAAAATAAATCCCTTCCCTGATGAGGTGTTAGTGTAGATTGTCGGGTAAATATTACTCCTCCTACAAAAGAGTGATATCAAGCAAATGGGTTAGTTTATAACCGACGATAACTGGATATTCAAGTACCAAGTTATTCTTTACCCCACAAATAATATCATAATATATATATATTTATATCTCACACATATAATATTTATTTGTATTCATAACTAATTCACATTATCGACACTAATCAATCAGTCATTCATTACAATATAATTTAACATATTGAGATTGAAATGCTAGATTTTATTTGACATATTTTTTCATATTATTATGATGAAACAATGATTTGTTTTTTTATTTTTATGTTACCTCATATTGTAAGATGCAACAGCATTTGCAAGATCATTTGCAGCAAGAGCTGATAATGGACCATCAAAATCAGCAACAAGATGTTCAGCAAGTTCTTCAACTTGTCTTGATGACCAACTTTGTGCAACACTATTATTTCCTATAAAAAAAAAATTATCATATTAAAAAATCATATTTTTTTTTTTTTTTTTTGTATAATTTATAAATGAACAATTTATCTGTGTGATTTTTTTTTTTTTTTAAATTTCGTAATTGTTATCCGGAAATTAACAATTGACCCATCATTGTATTTTATAACTATAAAACTTTTGAGATAAGTTTCTCATTTTTTATATTTATTTATTCTACGTCATGGCCTTGGTTAAATCAGTGATAATGCAATAGAACAAAATTAAATCATTGACATTTAAAATAATAATAATAATAATAATAAAATGTAAATTACCGTCTCTTCTTGAATGTTTTCTATCTAATTCAGTAATAGATTGATGTGATCCAGTAGCACGTCGTTTAAGGCCATTTGATGATTGTTGATAACTTGATTGATTATCAGATGTTGGTGAATTATTACGTGATGATGTTTCATTGTTTAATTCTTGTAAATTTTTTTGTGTTTCACGTTTATCATGCCACAATATTGCACTGTCTGAAACGTGATAACCCATTGGTATCTGTAATAATAAAAATAAATATAAAAGGTCATTATTATTTATTATACTTAATTTTATTATTCGTATCATAGAATAATAACATACTTGTTGAGGTGCATTAACATCACGTACATCATAACGTACTGGTGGTGATAATCTTTGATATGATGGTGATGATGAATGACCAAGCCACATTGTTCCATTCATCGACTCTGAACTAGCTTCCATCATTACTTGTAACTCCATTTATTATTATTAATTTTATTTATTTTATTATTTATTTTATTTTTATTGATATAAAATTAAATTAATATTTTTTTATTATTATTTTTTTTTTTTTATTTAAATTGTTTGTTTTACTTTACTTTTTTTACTTGATGTATAATTAAGTTGAGAGGCATAGGAAAAAAAAAAATAATTTAAATCATATCAGCAGAATTCAAAGTCCATTATCAATAAGTTCTGTACTCACATAATATTGCCTTTTTTTTTATATAATTTTTTTTTTTTTTTTCACTGTTTTATATATTTATTTATATTATTTTTTTCTGTCTCAATTTCATGTCATTTTTTTTTTTTTTAATAATTTATAAAAATATTTTGAAATAATATTTCTTTTATGATTTTAAATGTAGTTAAAAATTGCATTTTATATTGAGTACTTTTATATTTTACTGATAATTTTAAAAAAACATTTTGATTGTTTTTTTTTTTCTTTCTTTCTCTTTCTTTTTGTCAACAATTAAATATATATATTTATTTTTTATCATTTATTTATTAATTTTAATTATTAAATATATATATTTATATCAAACAATTAAAAAGTCAAGCAATTAATATATGATTCTTTGTTTTTTTTTTTTTTTTTTTAATTTTTTAAATCACCCTTAAAACATTACGAAAAAACTGTTATACAATTTTTTGATGCCAGTTGTTTCACGCTGTCGATGTGTTTCTAATAAAGCACAACCCCTGGACTTTAATGACATAAAACGTGAAAAAACAATAAAAGCGTCTTTGAAAACCATTGCAATACCACGGCTGAAAATCATCTTGATGTTATTTTATTTTTAACTTAATATAATCAATTAAATTTTTTATCAATATATTCACTTAATTATCAATTAATTATTTTCTTCTTTGTATAAAATATCAAATTAATATGATATTTTTGTTGAGTAATTTAAAATATAATCAAGACAATTTATATTTTTTATTTTAAAAAATGTTCTCTTGGCACATAAATACACTATATATGATTAAAATTCAAATGATATCTTTTTTGATATCTTGTGTTACGTTGTTTAATTAAATCACTTTTTATAAATATGTATTGAGTATTAGTTTGTTGTCAAGAATTTTTTTTATTTATTTAAAATTTTTATAATTGATAACAACTTGCTTGTTGATGTTTTTATTTTTTTTATTATTTATTTTAATTATCTTTATTTTTGATTTTTGATTAAACTCTCTTCTCTTTTCTTCTCACAATTTTTTTTTTTTTCTTTCTTCACCTATCTCTTCTTTCAACAATCAGTTCTTTTTTTTTTTTTTTTCTTTGCTAATTTTATTTAGCCTAAAATCTATTATACACACAAACTGTTTTAAATTTTATTGGCAACAAGGGCCTTATCATGTCGTATAGTCACCACATTTTTAACATCCTTCGCTCCATTGCGACTAATTTGTTGATAATTATTTTCATTTAAAAAACAAAAAAAAATAAAATATATTTATATATTTTTTAAAATTAATATTCAATTATTCACAGTGAAAAAAAAATATATCAAAAAATTCTTAATCAATAACAATGTCTATTGAAAAATAAAACAAAAAAAAAATTGTAAAAATCAGTTGATTATTCACAATGTACACCAACAAGAGAGAGGATGCTGTGAGTGATGATGCTACTGAGGAAGTGTTCAATGATGCCTCTCAAATAGCAAGAGCCAGTAGAACTGTGCCATTCGATTACCGGAAGACTCTAATATCCTCGAGTTCTTCGTCAAGTGCTGAGTATTATCTGATGATGGAAAAGTTGTAAATTTCCAAAACTTAAACTGACATATATTTCACAATAAATACACCTGTCACCAAAAAAAAAAAATAATTAAAAATTAAAAAAACAATTTATCAACAACTAAATTAATCAATTTTAATTAATTAATTTATTTTTAATAATTTTTATTTAAAATTAAATAAAATAAAAATACTATTAGTTTATTCAAACTTGAATTATTGATATATTGATATATTGATAACTTGATTTATAAAAAAAAAAAAATTTACTGTACACAGTTGTGTTATCAAGACAAGTAATGTAACAATGCAATATAACGACAGAGTTAGTAGCTTTGAATTCGTTTAAATGATGACAATAAATGATGAAAAGCACGTTGTAATAACGTACCACTTGTGTCTCAAAAGTCAGAGAGATCAAACGTCTGACCAATAAGATATCGTTCTCGTCTCAGCATCAATTGGTACCACTCATAATTTAACGTCTGAATATTAAATATACATATATATTTATATATACATATATATATATATATATATTATAATCGTTTTGCTTGATCGAAGGTATCTTTTTTGTCGTTAAATAATTTACTCTCAATAGAAATTAAATCCACCAATTATAAAAATTTCTGAAAAATAACAAAATAATAAAATAATTATTATTATAAATTAATCAAGTGACCTCTTTGTAATATTATAATTGATAAAATTAATAAAATTTAATATAAATATATAACATTTTCATTTTTTTTTTTTATTAATTAATACAAAATTTAAAAAAAAAAAAAAAAACAAACAAAATAATTTTTAATTTAAAAGTATTTTGTTCTTTTTTTTTTGTTTGTTTTATATTAAATAGTTTAAGACAAATAATTATAACAACTTTATTTAAAGATATAAATTGTTTTTTTTTTTTTTTTTTAAATTTTTATAATTTGTGGAATAAAACCTTTTTATGAGGGATATTTAAGTTGGTGTTACTGCGACAATTGATGTCAATAGTTTGGGTCGACTACATACGCCATTCGTTATTATTATTATATATATAAGTATATTTTTTTTTCTATCAATAAAAAAAATAAATAAACAATTTCAAAAATAAAATTCACATGTATAATAATTCTACTGATATATATCTAATTCCAAGCTGCAATGTCATGTCTATAATGTTAATGGAAGCAGGAAGTTGTTGCTGTCGAAGGGAACAGGATAAGGGTTTAAATTTTTAAACTATTTATATTAGTTTATGGTTTTTTTTTTTTTTATTATTTTATTTATTTAAAAATAAATTTAAATTAAACAATAAGCTTGTATATTTTTGAATTTTTTTAAAAAATATTTGTTAAGAAATATTTTAAATTTACATTAAAATAAATCAACAGTTATTTCAGATGACATTGACAATATTAACCAATGATAAATTCAAACATATTACAAACGTTTGAATATCATTTATTTAATCATACTTGTCTATATAAATTTAACAATACAATTTTATTTAATTTAAATTAACTATTTATATTATTATTATTATTATTTTTCCATACACGATAACGATGATTTAAACCAGATAATGTATGTAAATATGCATTTGTTTGTAAAACACCAAGTGATTTATTAATATTATTATAAAATATCATTGATATTCTTGAATGTAATAATGCCATTGCACAAAGTGGACATGGTTCATTTTGTAAAAATATCCAATAATTTGTACATAAATATTTTATATTTTTTTTATCATTATTAGTATCATCATCATCATCAACATCATCATTTGATTCATAATAATTTTTAATATCATTTAAATTAATATGATTTTTTAAATATTCTGGATAACACAGTGGAAGTTTTGATTGAAATTTTCTTTTTCTTGTTGTTGTATCTAATAATGTAGTTTCATTGTGAAGTTTCCATGCACCACCTCCTTGAATTTTAGCAACTAAATCAATTGCTAACATTGCTGCATGCCACAATGGATGTTTATCTGTTTGTGATATTGTTACAGCAAGTAATTTAATTGAATCATCATCATTATTATCATTTGGATCAATAATAATAGCACTACCATTACAATGTATATTATTAAATGATGTTACATCACTTATATCATTACATATTTTCATACATTTATTAATAATATCAAGTTGATGATTATTAAAAAATTTATTACTCATAATTAATTCAATACATGGATCTGGATGAAAATTAATTGGCCAAATTTTTGATGATAATTGTGCTTGTAATTTTGTTTTTGGTGATAATGAAGGAACAGAAATAATATTAATATTATTATTAATAATATTTAAATCAAAATTTTTATCAATTAAAAATTTTTTTAATATATCTATTGAATCAAATGATAATTCTTTATTATTATATTTATTATTTTTAACAAATGCAATTAATAAACGTCCTTCAGAACAACGTTTTAAATGTCCAAATCCTGGTAATATATTTGTTATTTTTTTAATTGCAATTGCTATATTTTTTTTATCATTTATTATACCAATAAATGCATCACATTCTGGTATATTATTTATATAATCATCACCTAATATTGGTATTGGATGATTTATATTATCAATCATTTTATCCATTGTTGTTGATTTTTTTTTAATTATTGATGACATTTTACTGCTTTATCTGAAAAGATGTTATCTTCATTCTTTTCAATAATTTTAACCGAATATATATTAAAATTTAAAAAAAACCATAAACTTATAAATAAAGAAAATATATTTTTAGTAAAATCAAGTAAATAATTTTACTTAGTTAAATATATAATAATATTTAAATAAATAAAACAGATAAAAATTAATATTTATAAAAAAAATTTTAAAATTGCAGGAGTAATCATTTATCATAACTATCAAGTTAGGCCATGGTCAAATCATTTGACAGAGTTATACAGACAGTTACGTGACTATCTTATTTCAGATCAAATAATAAATTTATAAAATTTAAAATATCAGATAATATTAAAAGAAAAAATGACAAAAAAATATTATTATTTAAATAAAAAACATTTTAAATATTTTATCAATTAAATTTGTAAATTTTTTGTTAATCATTGTTATATAAATTTACAATCATTTATCATAATTTTATTTAAACAATGACTTATACTATAATAGAAAAATAATTAAGATCATAAACTTGACTTCAATAATTTACACGATTCAATCTTAATTTTGTTTGATTGGTCTTGTTTGTTTGTTTTTATTATTTATTTTTTTTTTAAATTTCTACGTAATTGACAATTGTTTTTATCATTCAGATTACACGTGATTGAAGAAGCTCACATATCTATTTAAATAATCAACCCATATTCAGCTAAAAAATTAATATTTTACAAATTTTAATAATTATTTCAAATAAACATTGAATAAATTTGATAATATATATTAAAAATAAAAATTATAATCTATGATAAAACAAAAGAGTATTAAATTAATTGACCTTGACCTGAATATCTTAACAATCTTTGGATCTAAAAAGCTCAAGGAGAAATAATTAGATACATTTATGGACCAACAAAAAAATTTATAAAATAAAATGTGACAATATGTACATGAAAATTTATAAATATGTTGGAACCATAAATTAATTAGTCAAATTTATTCCCGCCTTCATATTATGATGAATTTTTTTTGTTCTATTATTATCAACAATTTATATATCTATACTACATTCAACAGGTTATTCAGACCTTGTTTACTTTTTTATATTTGATGTTTTAATGATAAAAAAAAAGGAAAAAAAAACTCATCTCATCTTGTTGCTATCCAATTGTGGTTATGTATGTTTTAATATATATATCCTGCTTTGTGTCAAATTAAGAAAATTAAAAAATAATTTGTATAATATTTGTATAAAAAATAATTGTATTCAAATACTCACTTATTTTTTTTTATTTTTTTCATTAAACATCAATGCTTCAATATTGTGTAGTTGTAGATGATTAATTGTTTTAAATATATTATTTAACAAGAGTTTAGAAATATAAAAATTTATATAAAAAATTATATGAACAACTGGTTGATATGTAAACTTGATAAACTTATTGCAAAGTCGCAGAGACAGTACATTAACCTAGTCAATCCGGGGGAATATATAATTGTATGCACGTAAACGAAATAAAAAGAAAAAAAAAAAAAAACGTGTATACACTGAATGATAATAATGGCGCTTGATCAAACTAAAATTGTGTTGTTAGCTGGTTATATACATTAAACTAAATACATACTTTTTTTATCTACTTACATTTATTCGTCAAAGCAAAAAAAATATTAAGAAAAATATATGTAATCAGTTATGCTTGTCACAATGTTTGTGTATATTTTTTTATGTGATAAACATATGTGAGTACAGCACAAAAAAAAGGAGAGACATATTTGTTGTCTTCTTGGTTTGTTTTTTGATGACGTATTGATATATCTTCAGTCGGTAAACAGCCGACTGGAAATAGATATTTGAAAACTATTTCTATTATTTTTTATATTTTTTATATCCTCTTATTTTTTTAAAATAGTACACTTGACCGCATTTTATTCGTAGTCTGATTGGTCCACATTTTTCGGCATATGTTTAGTGATTAAAAAATATGTGCACTTACTACGTATGATTTTTCTGGGCAGTTCGATACAAAAAAATTTTTAATATATTTTTAATTTGTATCAGGCGAATATAATGACCGAAGAGGTATTCGAATTTTTTTTTATTTGAGAAATTTTCGAATTTTTATTAGGCAAATATAATATCCGAAGAGGTATTCGAATAATTTTTTTTTTTCGAAAATTTTTTTAATTTGTATCAGGCGAATATAACAACCGAAGAAGTATTCTAATTTTTTTTTTAAAAAATATTAAAATTTTTATTAGGCAAATATAATGACTAAAGAGGTATTCAAATAATTTTTTTTTTTCAAAAAATTTTTGAATTTGTATCAGGCAAATATAATGACCAAAAAGGTATTCGAATAATTTTTTTTTTTTTTTAAATTTTGAAAACTAAAAAATTTAACTAAATTGTTTTGAAAAAATATCGGGTTGTATCAGGGTTATAGAACTCGACAAGAGGTATTCAATGCTGCTTCTCTTTTTTTTCTAGTATCAATATTGAATGAATAAGTCATTGTGAGTCATTCAAAAAAAATCGGAAAAATATCGGGTTGTATCAGGGTTATAGAACTTGACAAGAGGTATTCAATGCTGCTTCTCTTTTTTTTCTAGGATCAATATTAAACAAATAAGTCATTGTGAGTCATTCAAAAAAAATCGGAAAAATATCGAGTTGTATTAGGGTTATAGAACTTGACAAGAGGTATTCAATGCTGCTTCTCTTTTTTTTCTAGTATCAATATTGAATGAATAAGTCATTGTGAGTCATTCAAAAAAAATCGGAAAAATATCGAGTTGTATTAGGGTTATAGAACTTGACAAGAGGTATTCAATGCTGCTTCTCTTTTTTTTCTAGGATCAATATTAAACAAATGAGTCATTGTGAGTCATTCAAAAAAAATCGGAAAAATATCGAGTTGTATCAGGGTTATAGAACTTGACAAGAGGTATTTGATGCCGCTTATACTTTTTCTCTCCGATCAATATTGAACGAATAAGTCATTGTGAGTCATTCAAAAAAAATCGGAAAAATATCGAGTTGTATTAGGGTTATAGAACTTGACAAGAGGTATTTGATGCCGCTTATACTTTTTCTCTCCGATCAATATTGAACGAATAAGTCATTGTGAGTCATTCAAAAAAAATCGGAAAAATATCGAGTTGTATTAGGGTTATAGAACTTGACAAGAGGTATTTGATGCCGCTTATACTTTTTCTCTCCGATCAATATTGAACGAATAAGTCATTGTGAGTCATTCAAAAAAAATCGGAAAAATATCGAGTTGTATTAGGGTTATAGAACTTGACAAGAGGTATTCAATGCTGCTTCTCTTTTTTTTCTAGTATCAATATTGAATGAATAAGTCATTGTGAGTCATTCAAAAAAAATCGGAAAAATATCGAGTTGTATTAGGGTTATAGAACTTGACAAGAGGTATTCAATGCTGCTTCTCTTTTTATTCTAGGATCAATATTAAACAAATGAGTCATTGTGAGTCATTCAAAAAAAATCGGAAAAATATCGAGTTGTATCAGGGTTATAGAACTCGGCAAGAGGTATTCATGCCTGTTTATATTTTTGTTTATGAGCAGTATCTTTTAAGATTTTGAAATTAACATATCTCGACAATATCTGAAAAAAATTCGATTAGGAGACTATAATGACCCAAGAGTTTCTATTTTTTATTTCCGAAAAAATTGTGAATTTTTATTAGGCGAACATAATGATCAAAGAAGTATTTGATTTTTTTTTTTTTCAAAAATTGAATTTGTATTAGGCGAATATAATGACTGAAGAGTTATGTAATTTTTAAATTATAACAGGATAGTAGAACAGGACAAGAGGTATTTCAACTAAAGATTAGATGATATAAATTTAATAATAATAAACAAAAATTATTTAACTGTTGGTATACTTTTTTACTCGTTCACTATTCTGTTATAATTTAAACAGTTGTTGAAAAATAATTTATTATAATATTTTTTTGTTGTTTAAATTTCTTTAAATAACAAACTTTTATTTGAGTTATACGTTATTGATATCAATTTTCCAGTAATAATAATACGAATCATTGCCTGTTTAATGTTATTCAGTGCCAAAGGCGCGTAATCAGCCTTGTACATTAATATTTTTATGTTTATTAATTTAACAACATACTTATTTTAATTTATAAATTATTATTTAATAATTTGGTGTTATACATTTACTTATTTTATTAATAATAAATAAAAAAAAAAGATTTTGAATCTATAAATTATGGTGCAAATTGTGGTATCCAAGAATGTACTCTCCTATGACGTCCAAAATTACATTTAGGTGACATTAGTGCCAAAATTGCAAGACCAGCACCAAGTAAAGATACACCACAAAGTACACCAGCAGTAATATCATGTAATGGTGAACCTGGACGTGGTGATTTTATAGCTATTAATAAAAGACCAGCACAACTTAAAGTTGCTAAACCAGCTAAACTAAAACCAGTCCATGTTCTTCTTAAACTTCTACTTGCACCAGCAAGTGCACAACATATTCCACATCCAGCAGCACTATCAAAATAATATCTAAAACAAAAATAAAACAACAATTATCAAGATCAATGAAATATAAAATTAAAATTCTTTGGGTAATTTCTTTTTACCCATGAATGTAATATATTTATATAATTGTTCAATTTACCTTCGTCCTTGTGTCCAAGAAAGATAAAATGCTAAACCACATGTTAAAATTCCAACAAGTACTAATATTAATGGTGCACTTTTTCTATCACCTTTATCTAAACCACTGGCAAATGTTGTATTAGCTTCACTATTTGGTGGTGATAATGGTGGTACCTAAAATAAAAATTAAATATAGATAAGTATATATTCTTCTTCTCCTTGGTTATAGAAAAAAAAAAAAAAAAAAACTATTAAAATATTATTTTAATTGTGATAAAACTTACAACAGCTGTTCTTGCAATAAATGCATTTTCTACACTATTATATGGTTTTTTTTGTGTTGATTCATTACGAGATGAAATAACTTGATATTTGGTCGATCCAACAACCATTGGTAATGATTCTGATGTTGATTCAACATATGCATATCTTGGTGGAGGTTCACTACTATATTTTGTTGAATATTCAATTGGTGATGCTGCTAATGATACAGTACCATCTTGATGTCTTGATGTATATCTTGAACGACCACAATTACTTGCTGGACATAATTCTTGTTGTTCATTTAATGGAAGACATCGTCTTGCTGGAGGTATATCTTTATTTGGTGTTGATGTTTGTGGTGCTCTACCAGGTGAAAATGCACGTTGTGGTGTACCAACTGGTGTACCACGACGACTTGAACCAGCTACAATAACACGTCCAGTTGGTGATGCAGTTGTACTAGCTGGTGGAGTTGCATATTGTAATCCTCTTTGTGGTGTTCTACGACCTGGTGATAAATTTCTTTCTTCTGATTTTGATCTTGGTTTTCTTGGTGTTGTTAATATTTCATGTAATTTTTGTGTTGCAATATTATTTCTTGATGAACCAATATTTTCACGTAATTCAATTTGTTCACGTAAATTACGATCCGGTAAAATGGGTGGATCTTCATCCTGCATTGGCAGTCGTGCGTAACGACCTGAAAAAGTCCAAAAAAAAAAATTACTATATAAACCTACTTATTATATATAAAATTATAGACATTGAGGATTATTATTTTTTATTAAAATTTACCTCGAGAGGAAGAATAATTAGTATTTATCCAAGAAGAAGAATCACCATCTGCAATAGCTTCATCAGCAGGAACTAATGCATAACGAACAACATTATTTTCATCTTGTCTTATTTTACGTAATTTTTGTGGATTATTAATATCATTATCAACACGATTAACTGGTACTGATAACATTGTTTGCATTCTTTGTCCATGATAACTAGCTTGTCTATGAAATTGTGAATTTTGTCGTTGATTAACTGTTTCAATTCTTGTTAATGATGCTCTTCTTTGTAATTGAATTGGTTGTTGTAATGGTATTGGTTCATCATCATCATCAATAAATTCATATCTTGATCTATTATCTCTTTCATAATTTATTCTTCTTTCACGATTTTGTATATCAATATTATTATTAATATTTTTAACATTTCCATCATCAATATAACAATATCTATCTGGTGTTTTAGCATATCTAACTCTTGTATCAAGTTCAATACAATTAACAACATCTGTACGATTTTGAAATGTTGGATTTGTATGACCATAATTTGATTGATAATTAATTATTTCATTTGGTTGATTTTGTATTTGAATAATAGCACCATTATTTATTGTATTTGGTGGTGTTGGTGGTGGAGGTGGTGGTAATTCATCAGTTTGAAATTGTTGTGGTGGTGGTGGTGGTAAATCATCAATATGATCATTATGTGTATATTCTGATTGTTGACAAAATGATGGATTTGTATAACAATGAATTGGAATTGGTTGTGTTGATTGAGACATATTTTTTATTAATTATATTTTGTATTATTTTTATCAAACAATTTTAACACATCACATGTATTTTTTTTCAATTTAAAAAAATCACTGCTAACACTGTTTTAAAAAAAAATATATATATATATATTACCACCACTTTTGAATAATTGATTTAAATATTTAGATTATTAACTTTGTTTTTTCATAATTATCAATACATTTTATTTATTTTTTAAAATAAAATTAAAAATAATAAAATTATATTTTTGATGTATACTGTATGAATTGTAAAATAAAACTGATGATATGTTATATAAAAATAAAACGACCGTTTGTATTCATCCAGTGGTGAAGGATAAAAAAAGAAAGAAAACGAGTCAGAGACACACAAGGGCAGCTGCACATCGGTAAAACGAGAATGACGGTTTCCGTAGTAAGTTACAGAGGGGTTGATACGGGCCCGGTGGCGTTTTTATTTTATTATTTTTATTTTGCTGTTGTCAAGTATCATATAGGTATATACCCTACCAACTGTATTCATTTGGTACCACCACCAAGGCACCAACACTAGCCAGTAGCATTTAAAATCATACAGGCCCTGAATTACCCTGGATCTATCAATGCATCAACAAACATATTGCAGCATGTTCATACTCTATTGTCCAATAAGTCCAATAAGTCAACCAAATTTTGTTATCATATATATAAAAAAAAGAAGATAACAAATCTAAAAACAACATATATGACAATTAAATCTTCAATAGAAATTTAATATCGAAATTTCGAAAAATATTTAAAAAATTTTCTTCAACGAAATAACATGATAATATGTACATAATTATGTTCAATGAATATATATATAAATTTTCCTAGCAGCTGTGACGACCGTTACGATTTTAAGGAACGCGTGCCCCTGTTCATCATCATCATCCAGCTGCTGTTTTTTTTTTTATTTTTTTGTTTCTTTCTCTTTTTATCTCTTTAATAATATACAAATTTTAAAAGAAATAATATTTATTACTTAAAGAAAAATTTTATTTAAATTTTAAAATTATTGTACTTATTTAAAATGCATTTGATTGAAATACGCATTTTTTTTTTAAAATAGATTTTAATATTATTGATAAAATAATTTGTAATTTTATTTTTAATAATTAACAATTTATATTTAATTATTTTATTTATATAATATTTGTTCAATTTATCAGTCAAGTAGCTTAAAAAATAAAAATTTCAAATTATTTATTATTTTATTTTCTAAATTAAAATATATATAGGTATATTTTTTTTTATTTTAAAATATTATAGTTATCCACAGAATAACTACATTTAAACAGAGAAAATATTTATACTATTTTTTTTTTGTATTGTCGTTGGTCCATTTTTATATAATTTTTAATTATTATATAATTTTTTTTTTTTTATTTTGTCATTTGAACGTGAAGGCTAAAAAATTGAATAAATATTTGATTTGATTCATTAGCTACTAATGAATTTGTATTTTTTTAAATTGTAAATATATATATACTTTTTTTTTTAAATATTGCCTCAAAATATTGCATCATAATTTAATTCTAAATGCATTTAATTTGATGCAAATAAAATATTTTTAATAGATGAATTTCTATTTATCTTTTTTTACTCACTCTTTTTCTTTGACACACACATGCACACATAAATTTGAGCAGCTACTTTAGTTATTTTTTATGACATCAAATGTCATACTTAAATCTACACACAATTTAAAAACAACATTATATTTTTGTTTGGCACTATTTCAATAACTCTTTCCTGCTTTTGTTTTAAATTTTTTAAACATTTATTGGACAAACATTATTTTTTTCTGATTTTAATTTTTGTTCTAAATTTTTCCAATCTTTTTCAAGATCAATACTACCACTTGAACAACACTGATGTTCTTCATTTTCTTTTAATAAATTATCATCTAATTTTTCATTATTTAATTGTGATGATTTTCTTTCATTTACATCATCAATTGTTTTTAAATGATAATCACGATTTGATAAATCTTTGAATGAATAATTTGATTGATTTTCACGCTTATCATTATCAGTTGGACAATATCCATAAGAATTATCTTGTGGTATTAATTTATACTGAGCATCTGGTGCTAAAAATTCTTCTGGTAATGACATTGCTTCATTGCTATTCATATAATTTTGTTGTTCAGATGTTGATTCAATTGTTAAATCATGATTATGATTAATTGAATTTTGAGGAGGAAGTGGTAAAGGTAAACGTGATCTTCTTGAATGACGATTTTTATCTATTGGAGATGATGTATAATTATTTTGTTCCATATTATCTTCTTGATGTTCTTTAATTGAAACTAAAATAATATTTTTTTTAAATTAAATATATATATTTTAATATTATTAAACTAATTATAATAATAATATTTATTTGGATAATTTAATTTTACCTTCTTCATCATCATTATCATCAATTTTATGAGTACTATTATTATCACGACAAGAAGAAGCCATATCATCAAAGTAAATTTTATCAATTTCTAATTGATTAACATCTTTTAAAAATTTATGTCCTGATTCTTGTTGAAATGCATCATTTTCTACACCTTTTAATGTTTTTTTTTGTCTTCTTATTCTATTAATTGTATTTCCATGATTAACATTTTCTAATTTTGTATTATTTAATACTTCTTCAGAATTTTCATAATTTTCTGAATGTCCAGAGTGTTGTGTGATTGTTTGTAAATTATTACCTAATGATTAAAAATAAAAATTAAATAAATTGAAACAAATTTATATATCAAATAAAAATAAAAATTAAATAATAAATACCTTCATTTGTTTCAAAATTATCAACTATATTTTTAATAGCAGCAAGTCTAGATGATGATGGTAATGTTTGTGTTAATGATGAATTACCACGTGTTGTTGACATCATAACAACAACTGATGAATTTGATGATGAATCCATTGATGAACAATTTTTATGCTCATTAATTTGTGGTTGTCTTGCAGGACTGTTGGGATCACTGTAGGGAGGTGGTGGTCCCCATAATGGTACACGTGTATCAAGTACACTATATGATGCTGTATTTGGTGTATAGGATGTGCTTTGAGAATGAGTATTAATAACAGAATAAGGACCACTTTGATGATGTGAATCCATAAAACCATAAGGTGTTTGAACAGTTATTGTGCTTCCATGAGTTTGATTATTATTATCATCACCATTAGCGTGTCTCATAGATTGTGCATTAAAACCATAATTTGAATCGGGAGTTGGTGCTGGACCTCGCGAACGTGACCAAGGTAGACGCCATCTTCTATCAAGAAGGCGTAATGTAAATTGTTAGTTATATTTTAAATAAGCAAATTGGATATATTATTAATTAATATATATATATATATATATAAATTTACAATTAATTAATATTTTTTAAATAGATAAAAGAAAAGTTTTTTTTTTGTTAAATAATTAGTATTTGTTTATGAAAAATATTAGTTGTGCAGTTTAGAATAAGCATTACCTAGATGGGGCAATATCGGGATTTGGTGTATATAAATTTCCTGGTGTTTGAGCCCACCAGGGATTTAAATTCCCACAGTCATTGCAGCAACCACATGAGCCAACTGTTGCATTACCAACTTGTGTACCAGTTCCTTGTCCATACAAAGATCTACATCTGAAAAAAATTAATTTTTATTTATAAAAAATAATGAAAAAACAATTAAATAATTAAAAAAATTTATATATATACCTGAGTTCTAATTGTTCCCAGTACATTTTTTTCTTTTCATGACTTAATAATTGATACACAAGCATACATGAAAATATACATGACAATATACCAGCAACTGATATACCAAAAAGTGCACGAAGACAAGAATAAAGAGTACCATGTACTGCCTCACAATGTGGTATACCTTCAAATAATACACCAGTTTCACCATTACCTCGTCCTTGTGGAACACCATAACATGTACATGATCTGTAATATTAAAATAAATATAAATAATTTAAAATTTAAATTTTAAAATAAATTATAATTTTAAATAATTACCTTGCTCTTGCTGTATAAACACATTCACGTAAACTTTGTAATTTTGACATGTGAATAACAGTTGTTGTAATAGTAACAAGAACACAAATTAAAGCACAAACAACACCAACAGATCCACATATTTTCATCTAAAAACAAAAATAATAAAATATTAATTGATAATTGATGATTAAATTAATATTTTAAATAAAAAATATTCAACTACTAACCAAAATACCATATCTAAGTTTTCTTCTTGATAATAAAATTGTAAATAAACCCATCAATATTAACTGCAATTCAAAATCAAAAGAATAAAATGATATTAATATTTAATAATTTTATGTTTAATATAATTATATATGTAATAAATAATAAATATTACCATAAAACCTGGAATATAAGATGGTACAGTTTCAAAATGTATTAAACTAGCTGTATGAGATGCAAGTATTGCATGAACAACAAGAAATAAACTTCCAACAGCTGTACTAATACCTCCACAAAGACAACAAAGTACAACATATTTTTTGCAACATCCACCTTCACCATTATCAGCACCTGTAATAAATACAAATAACAAATATTAAATAATATGTAGATATATATTTTTTAAACTTTTTTTTATAATATAATGTATAGTTTTTTATTATTATATTTGACAACAAACAACACAGAACCACAATGGATTGAATAGAGATACCACCTGCTGTTTCGTTGTTAAATTCAAAGCATTGTATTTATTTGAATTTTTTTATACCTGTTCGTTTGAAAAGCTATGCATTTTTCCAAACATTTCAAGTAAAAAAAGAACCAAAAAATAAAAAAATCTTTATAATATATATATTTATAGAAAAGAAGAATAAAAATAAATAAAAAAATTGATGAGCTACATGATGAAAGCCTATTTTTCTATAGAAAAAAAAAGTTCTTTTTGATATTTGAAAGATATAAATAAATAATAAAAAATCATACATTTATAAAAGTATTTATGATGGGAAAAAAAAATATAAGTATGTGATATATATTTACGTACCACAAGGATGCCGATAAAAATTTCTAGCAAGATGAGCATGATGGTTTATATGTGAAAAGTGAGATTGTAAATATGGTGTCATGTCAATAGGATAACCCATTGTATGATCAATTGTAACATCTGGATTAAGTTGACAACGAACAATTTGTAATACAGGATAATTATCCATATTTAATATTTAAATTATTATTTTTAAATTAAAAAAAATATATTTGTTGAATAATTTAATACTAAATAATAACAACAAATTGTGTTAAACATAATTTTAAATTAATTAATAAAAACAATATAAACACTGAGTTATATATTTTGA
This sequence comes from Lysiphlebus fabarum, assembly GCA_011426435.1. NCBI lineage: Eukaryota > Metazoa > Arthropoda > Insecta > Hymenoptera > Braconidae > Lysiphlebus > Lysiphlebus fabarum. The sequence goes on along the minus strand of WSYQ01000242.1, from coordinate 159,905 downwards.
TATTCACTGTTTAAACAAAAACAAATTGTTGTTATATTGTTAAAATAAAATGACAGATTCACAGATGTTTTTAATGTCACCATGGTTCTTAATTGATTGTTTTTATATTATGGTTTGCGCGCGCCATAAGATTTTTTATCGGTCGATAAATACACATTTGGTCTAGTTTGGTCTAGTCAAATAAATAAGTTAAATTTTACTATAATTTTATAAAAATTGTTATAAATAAATTAATAACAATACTCAATAATTTTAAAGTCAAATGTTAGACTAAAATTGGATAACATATTTAAACATATGTGGGTGTATTTTTAGAAGACAATCATATGTTATAGATTTTTTTTTTTTTGGACCTGCCTTTTCCTGTGTAAAATATAAAAAGATTAAATGATCCCTGCTCCACCCCTCTATGCCTTAAAATGCTTTGCTTTTTATTGCAAGTTTCTGAGAATGTTAGAATGTTGTCAATTAGATGAACCATATTCAAGTGATCAATTTTCTATTTTAAATTTCTAAGAATTTTGAAAATCTAAATTTAACTAATACATCTAAATCTTATTTTTACTATATTTAAAAATAATTAAGTTATTATAAAAAAAAAAAAAAAAAAAAAGAAAAGAAAACTTACAACGATCATATGCTGAAGTTTCATATTGCCTGTTTGATATTGTTGGTGGTCTTGGTGGCAATGCAGGAGGTTGACGCATTCTTGATAATGATGTTACAACATTATTACTATCATTATCATTACCATGTTGTCTTTTTTCTAAATTATCAAATTGTCCATGTTCAATATAACTGGTATAATGATTTTGATGTGTTTGATGAACATTTTGTTGTCTTTGTATTTCATTATCTTGTTGTTGTTGTTGTTGTTGTTGCTGTTGCTGCTGTTGTTGTTGGTGTTGTTGTAATTGCAACTGTTGTTGAGTATGTTCCATATGACACTGGCATTTTTTTTTTGCTGGTGCATTCATCATCTAAAAAAAAAATTAAAAAGAATACAGATGTAAAAAATTAATATTTAATTATAAAAATATATAATAATGATATTGAATTAAATATCAATTACCTGAATTGAATCAAGACCAATAAGAAGTGGACTATTATTATCATTTTCACGAATTGTACATTGTGGATGATTTAATGTATATGATTGATGATGATAATTATTATGTCTTTGATTATTTCTATGACGCTCAGTCATACAACGTTCCATTGTAGTATGATGTTTATTATTACTTGATGATGATACTGATGATTCACATGATACACCAGAACTAACACGTTGATGTTCATTATTAATATTTTGAATTTGTAATGAATTAATAATATTTGAAGATGGTGATAATCTTGAACTTATTATTGTTTCAGTAACAGATGTTGGCTGTGATGACATATCACCATAAATATCATATCTATCTTGATGATAATTTGTTGGTGTAAATGAATTTTTATTATCATTAATAATTATATTATTAACATCAGAATTACATACATCTGTAAAACATGATGTTGTTGGTAAAATTTCATTATAATTATTATTACAATAATTTACTTGATGCATATTTAATGATGATGAATTTTGATGATGATTATGTTGTTGTTTATTATTATCAATATTATTAATATTATCTTGATAAATATTATCATTATGATTATTTAAATGTTTATGACGATGTGATGAATGTTGTCTATGTCTATAAGAATGTTGTCTAGATGTTGTAAATATTTCATTATTATCTGAACTTGATGCTGGACTTAATGATCTATCTTCAATATTACGTTCTTTATTTCTACGATATTTTTGTTGATTATCAATTTTAGATTGATAATTATTACGATTTTCATTATGCATTGTTACTATTGTTTCATTATCATTTATATTTTTATGATGTTGTTGTTGATGATGCAAGTAGTTTGAATCAACAGATAATAAACTTGTTGAACCAATATCATTGTCTTGATGATTTTGCATCTGTTGCATTTTCAAACAACGTGAATTATTTTGTAAATCCATTTAATCAAATTAATTATAATTTAATTTATAAATATTTTAACATTTTATATTATCAACTTTATTTATAAAATTTATAAATATTTAATTTTTATCATAACATATTATGCCAGAATAACAAAAACCAACTGATTTATTTCAATAAAAAATATAAATATTTATTTCCTGTATGTTGATTAAATATATTTACATATAAATATTATCCATTGATCAATATTTATCTTTTCTTTTTTTTTTATATCACTGTATCTCATGTAGATGAATTTTTTCTGTTAACGTTATTTTCACAATAAAATATATAATCACTCAACTAATTTAAAATACCAATTATATAATTAAATACAAAATAATAATATTTAAAATATATATTATTTATTTTTGATACAATAAAAAAAAAAGTTAAAATTATAAAAAAATTTTTACAAAGATCTTTACTGGTCACATTACTGAATGCGTCTGTGTCTGGGCCACAACACTAATAGCAAGCCGGATAACTAAAAAAAAAAAAAAAAAATCGGTTATTATATGGGGGAAGACGCGCCATGTAAAGAGAGATTGTTAAATAGAAAAAAGGCACTGGTTAAAAAGAGAGAAAAAAAGATAAAGTTGCATAGAACCAAAATCCAGGCAAAAGATGAGAGTGGATGAGAGAGAAGAGCAGGTTGTAAACGAGTACCTTGGATCAACTGATGGTTGTTGGCAAATGCTTGGAATGTTCTTGATACCCAAACCAAACAGAATACTCAAGTTTTTCTTTTTTTCTTTTTTCTTTTTTTATTTTTTTTTGCCCTTATGTACATTCACATATACAAAGTCCCTTTGTGGGGGCCTCTCTTTCTTCACTTTTCTTCCCTCCTTTTTATACCGATATATATTTTATTTTTTTATTTTTTATAAAATGCGCTTCCTGACCCAAACTATATATACAAATGAATGAGCCAAGATTTAGACTGATTCAAGCGGAAAAAAAAAACGATAGATATGGTTCTTGCATCAGAATTGAATCAGGCAAATGAAAGATCAAAGTATTATGTTAGATTTCATGGTAATATTTGTTGATTCGAGTTCGTTCATGTCTTATGGTTTTTTCAATTTTTCTCATGGTCATTTTTCTTATTTTATTATTATTTTTTTTTTGTTCTGTTGTTACTGATCTCTCCATGAGTAACTTGATTCATATTGAATTTTATATTAATATTGTTGATGTATTACAGTAAATATATATAATTTTTCTTTATTTTTTTAAAAACTGTAATTCAATTTAAAAAAAATTATTAATTGCGCAAATATTTCAAGTGATTAATTTATTTTAGTGCATAAATATTATAAAATTTTTATGTAAATTATTATTTTTATTTGTTTTTAATAAAAAAAATTTAAATTAAATGTAAAAATTAAAAAAAAAACTATTTTTTAATGTAAAATAATTATTAAATGAATTAATTATTAATAATTTTATTTATAATTATTTAAAAATATATTTTATTTAATTATTTAAGCGGTGTGTCCACACGCAAGTTTTTTCATGCAAGTCCTTGCAGCAAGGCCTTGCGTCAGAATAGTTCATCTGTCACGAATGTAGGGAGCGTTCCGATAACTACCTGACGTTGTTTCAGTTAATACCAACTAAAAGAAAATTGAGCTTGATTAATAAATAAGCACAAGAGTCCATAACCTTGTTTTTGTTTATCAACAATGTCAACATTAGTAAACATTAACATTAAATGAATATTAACAAAGGAAGTATGGGTTATGTATTATTATTATTAACATATGTATTTAAGTTGTTAAGTTGTCTGCCTAAAATTATACGCTGTGAAGTAATCAACTTGCATGAAAAATTGAGACAAGTTTCAATTTTCTGTGCAAGCCTTGCAAGGCTCTTTAGGGCAGATTTTCACCAAAATTCTAGTAATAATCTAGTGGTGCAAGGCCTTGCTGCAAGGACTTGCACGAAAAACTTGCGTGTGGACACACCGCTTTATATTTATTTATTAAAATTCAAAAAATTTATCGACTTTACCGACGGAGAAAACTTGAAGTTTATATTCTCACAATATGGTGGCGCTGCGCTTGTTTTCTATTCTGACCGGAACATCTCATGAAATAATTTTTTCTCAGTTGAAAAAAAAAAAATTATATACGTGACGTCACGTAGCTGCAAAACGTCAGTGCTTAATTATTAACAATATTAAGTGATTTATTTAAACAAATAAATTATTATTTTATTGTATTTTGCTTTGTTTAATTATTATCTATCGAATGATTATTAAATTATTGTGAAATTTTAATTTATTTTGTCAAAAAATGCAAATGAATTATCGGCCTTGGACGGACAAAGGCAAAGCAATCAAAATAGTGGCAAGTATGTTAATATTATTAATATTTTATTTTTTTTTGTTAAATTAGTCGAAAATAATTTAATAATAATGAAATAATAGATAAATAAAGGAAAAAAATGAAAAAAAAAAAAATTTGTTTAAGGTTAGGTTACAAGCCAAGTGAATAAATTCCAAAAATTAACAAAATCAGTAAAATTTGTTAAACAAAAGTAAAATTTATTGATAATTGACCAGCCTATTAATAATTATTATTATTTTTTATGTTTACAGATACAAAAAAGTGTAAAAATATGCAAAAACAAGTGACAAAATGTCTTTGTACTTTATGTCAGACAAAAAGTGGTGGTAAATATATATTAATTATTATAATTAAATTTGTTTGTTTATTCAACATTTTGTTAACATATTTTTGTAATAAAATTTACAGTGATTGTTGGATATTTCAAAGCTGATTTAGTATTTGCTAATATTCCATGAAACAAGTTAAAACCAAGATGAAAAACAAAATTAACAGTAATGTTATTGTGATGATATACAAGACAAACTTGTATTGAAATAAAGTGAGTAAATTAAACAAAAGTTAATTCAGTCAGTCAGTCAAGTTCAATTGGCTGATTATTTGTTTGTTAATTTTAATTAATTATAATTTGTTTTATTACAGTTGTCATCAATAAGTTTATAACAAAATGAAAAGACTTATTGGTAGTGTCTGTTGGCAGTGGTGCAAGTATAAATAAACTGGGTGTTAACAAAAAAAAGTGAGTGATAGTAAAAAAACGTACGTTTTTGTTTTGATGATAATTAAACCATATCATTTAGTAATTTTAATATTAAATTTATCGAGTCAGTGCGGGTATTAAAGAGATAGAATGTTTTTTTTTTTTCATTGTTTTGTTGTTGATTTACCAGAGCCAATAATTGTAAATGTAAAATCAGTTATCAATTAAAATACGTGATTAGTTTCATAGTTTAATAGTTTTTAAATATAAATTAAAGAAGAAAGATAAAAAAAATTCGATTTAATTAAAACAAAAGTATCAAGAGCTAATGATACAAATAATCCAAGTCAAGATGATGCATTTATAAAAAATATAACACTTGTTGATGATAGATAACATAATTATATTTTATATTTTAAACCACATGATAAAATATCCAACAGATAAACATTATGTCAACTGAAGAAAACTTTGTAATTCCATCAACAATAACAACAACAACAACAACAACAAATAAAAATATATATATTATATAAAAAAAAATAAGATATTTAATTGTCTTGAAATTAATCAACTTAAAAAAACAAAAATCTTGATACATCATTAGCAAGACCATCAAGAGAATGACTACTGCAAATAGATAAAAATAGAAAAATATATATTCAAGATCTATCATAGCAAGAATTCAGTGCCACTGGTAGAAAATATGTCATGTGATCAAGAATTTCTGTTAAAATGTGTGAAAGTTACAACACGTTTAAAACCATTTCAACCAGCAATTGGTTATATAGTCAACATTTTAGATATTATTTTATTTGTTTATTTAAATTTTGATTTATTATTTAATAATATAATATTAATTAAATAATTTAAAACAAAAAAAAAGACAAAGAAATTGGCTCTGGTATTAGTTTATCATTTTATTTTCTGAATGTTTCTGTCTAAAATAGTGATAGTTATTAATGTAAAGTGGTACAGTGTGTTTTTCTATGTGAATATTTAATTTGTTTGCTGTTTTAAAATAATGAGGATCATCATGTAAATGCTGAGTAAGATCATCTCAACACATCTTGCTTCATAGAAGATCTAAAAAGGTAAGAGGCCCTCTGGTCACTCATTTAACCAAACCCTTCTAGTAAATAATTGCTTTAATAATCTCGTAACTTTAAAGAATTTATGATAAATATTCTTTAAAACTTAAGTTGATGAGGGTGATTAGGATATATATTTCAAGTATCAAATATATTTTTTAAGTTTATTTTAACATTAATCATTAATTATTATTTATTTATTTATAAAATTATTTTAAATATTGTAAATATATTTTTTTAACTTTAATATAATCATTATTTCATTTTTTTTTAAATTTTTTTTTTTGAAATAATTATTTATTTGAGTCCAAGTAAATTATTAAAATGATATATATTTTTTTATACTTTTTTTTTCATATCATTTTAATATGATTGAATTTTTTTTTTTTTTTTTTTTGTAATAAAATTTAAACACTATTTTTACATCAAATATAAATGCAATCATGCAAGTCACTGATCAAAATAGTTGTTGAATCATACAAGCAAAAAATATATATTTTATTTTTTTCATATGTATTTAAATACATTTTTTTATATTTTCAATGTTATTTTGCTATTTTTTTTTTTTTAATATTCGGACCATTAGTTTATCGGTGGTTACAATAGTAATTCGTCAAGTGGAAATAAATTTAGTATCAATAACCATGCAGCTGACGCCAAAATCCATGTACAAATTTATGTTATATTATTTGACATTGATTTGTACTACTAAAAAAATTAAAAGAACAAAAAAAAAAAAAAAACAATATTTTAATATAATAAAATTAATTACAATTAAATTTTCATTATCAGTAAAATCATTCGAAAAAAAAAAAAAAAGAAAATAAATTACTAAATCTTATATTTAGTGGTTTGTGTATTATTATCAATAATTCATCATACAATTATATAAAAAAAAAAAAAATTATATAATTGAATTGGATTTGTTGGAAAATCATTATATGCCCTTGTCCATTGGCCTGTCATGCCAAGAATCTTTTGGTTGACTTGACATACAAACAATTTATCATCAACAGACGGTGGGAAGTTGTTTGAAAAATCCCATGATATATATATATATATGACGCAATGTGTACAAATATATATATATATTGACCTATACATTGAAAATATATACAAAATGTTTCCCGTGAGATATACATGTATACATTGCAAATGGAAAATCGAAAAGGGGAATGATTTCGCGGGGCTGATATTAATTTGTCCCAAGGTTTTTTTTTTTTTATTTTTTTTTCATGTTTGTGGATAAATTGTCGTCTCTTGTTTCAAACCACACATATATATTTTCTTCATATATATATTTTTCTTCTTTTTTTTTTTTTTTTTCCTATTTTATTTTTCTATACTCGATGAGACAAGCACATAACACTCGACCTTGTATGTATGTATGTCGAAGAGGCAAAAGTAAAATAGTGATAGTCTCGTTCGGCTTTTCACATTTTCTGTATATATATATCTTTTTAAATAATAAATACGATGAGCTTTTCTGGGTATATCCCAAGTGTATCATTAAACAAGGGTAAGAGTCCGTGGTGACTGCATTCACCCTTATTCATCCTGGACCTTTACCTTCTGCTTCTTCTTCTTTTTCTAATATCTTGTAAAGTAAAAATAAATGACCCCTGCAACAGCAACAGTGGTAAAGCTCAAAAATTTGACATCAAATTTAATACACTTGACTTTGAGAATTTTTTTTTTTTTACTTAATGAATTTATGATTTTAATGTATATAAAAATATATATATATATATATTTATTATAATATTAATAATGTCAGGGATGCATGCGAGTAAATAAATTTTTTATATTATTTACTGTTTTTTTTTTGTTATTATTATTTAAAGTATATTATTATTATTTTTATCCACTTTTCTTATCACTTTTCATGGCTTTTCAACGTTGGTTACCCTCGAGGCAATATACAACTATAAATGTATATATATTTAAAAGTTTCGTTTATTTATTTCTTGGCCATATTATAAATATAAAAAATAAAAAAATAAAATTTTTAGTATAGTTCTCGTTTATTGAAAGGTAATGCTAACGATGGATTTTAGAAGACTTTGACAGGAAGTCAGTGATAATAGATTGTCATTGTATTTGAAAAATAATATTTTATATTTTTCATTATTCTTTTTATCTATTCATATTTATTTATTTTACATTTTGAATAAAAATATATTACAAAAGAATATATACTTTTTTAGATTCTTGATGAATAATATAAAAGAAAAAAAATTGGCGACAAACCAAGTAAAGTAAAATGAAACAAAAATATTTACTCTTTGAAAAATAATATAAAAGCACACATATATATATACAGAAAAAATTAATTAGTGATTGAAAATTTTATATAAGTTTGTATATTTAATTTACAAAGTATATTCATTAGCTTTTATTTTTGAATATATACTCATGACATTATTAACAAAAGATTATTGAAAAAAATTTCGTCATTAATTTCTTTTTTTTTTTAATTTTCTTTTCATCATATATATTTGCTTATTTGTTTATTTTATTTTATTTTTTTTTCTATTATTTTATGCACTCATTATGCTGTGAATAATATACTACATCTATAGAAATCAATTTTCATTGAAAAATCATATATATTTTTCTATTTTAAATAGAAAATTTTTTATTTATTTATTTTTTTCTATTCAAGTGTTTTTTTTTTTTATTGTAAATTTAATTAAATATACCATATTTTTAATAATAAAAAATTATATGAATATTGTACTAGATATTTTTAATAAAAAAAAATAGAGAGAGAGAGAGAGAGATTGAAAATAAAAATAAATAGTATGCTAGACATCAATATTAATTAAGCAGGATGATGGTAGTAATAGTGGCAAGATAACTGGCTATTTAGTGGTTGCATATCGGTTAATTTTGGGGGATGGTTATTTCATATATATATAAAAAATATTTAATCGTACATTGGTTATATCAACGAAGGATGTATCAGTTGTCCAGTGTACCAAATGCCTAGCCTGATATCGACATATTGAAAATGTCTGACTAAAATTTACTTTTTTTTTTTTGTTATTTATATTTTTTATTTTATGCTTTTTCGTTTATGCAATTTCTTCAACTATATATATAGTTTATTTTATTTTTCATTGAAATTGTTTTGAAACGTGCATATGATGTCCATGATCTGATTTTTTATTATTATTATTATTTAATAATAATATATCAAGATTAAATTTATATAATAAAAAAATGTTCTATATTTTTTATAAACTAATTTTTTTTTTTTTTGTTATTTTAGTAAATATATTATTTAATTTTTTATATTGAGTTTTTTAAAATATTTATTAGATAATTTTGATGATAAAAAATAATGATAATAAAATTATTTCATCTTATTTTATGGATATTGTAAAATAAATATATGTAATGATAGAAAGTTTAAAAAAGATATCATATATATATAATATATTTGTTGTTTGTTGAAAGTGCAATTTAAAATACCGACAATATTTTGAAAAGTGTTTCAAAATATTCACTACTCATATTTGCCTATAGGGAGTATACTTACTTTCACGTTTTAACCTCCATTAGTGACCTCAACAACCCCTTTACCATATTTTTCACTTGCTTCGTTGTATTTTGCTTATATTATACATTGAAAATATAATTTTACCTTTTTTTTTTTTTTTATACATGATATTGTATATATATATATATAAATATAAGTAAAAAGCTCTCGTTTTAAAGATAAGTAAAAAAAATGTCAAAACAGAAAATTTTATTTTTTTTTTTTAAATTTATACAATATTTATTATTAATAAATTTTTTATTTTTTAATTACATTAATTTATTAAATTAGATGTTTTTATATATAGTTAAAAAATAAAAGATTTATATTATTTTATAAAAAAATTTAAGTAGAAAAAAAAAATAAATTATAATACTTGCAGTTCAAGTCTAAAAGTAAAAATATATATAAAAAAAAAAAATAAAATTATTATATATTTTTCGAGTGATACGTGTACCGAGGGATAACCATAAGATAGGATATTTTCGTGACTCTATTTTTTTACTTTGTTTTTTCTTCAGACATCAGTATCACCTTTTTTTTTTTTTTTATCATCTTGGGAATTCTTGGATCATCCATACGATGGTCCAGACTAGTTCAGTCACCACAATATCATTTACAATCCTAATATATGTTTATATATATATATATACTTTTTTTTTTTTAATTTTTAAAAATAAATATTATTTATTTAAAAATATTTTAAATAAATAATAATATAAAATATATTTTTATACAGTCTATAAATGTAATTTACACCAAATTTATAATTAAAATTAAATATTTTACAGTATATTTATTGACAATGTGTTAATATCTATATTTGAAAATTGAAAATTGAAAAAAAAAAATAAAATCTATATATTTCTTGATTGACATTAATTTGATTTTCAATTAAATTCAAGCTGATGTAATTATTCAATCGATTTATGATTTAAAACTAAATGACAAAGACAAAACTATTTAAAAATTTTTTTTTTTTTATTTGATGATAATCAATGAAAATAAATTGTATTTATTTTTATTATATATAAAATTGAAAATACATAGAGGAAATAAATTTTTTGACAGAAAAAAAAAAAATAAAATATATAACAAAATTGAAATCCAGTGATAAAATCATTTACGAGATGTTTTTTGCCCAAGAGATCTCAAGGATTTTCTTGGCTGAATGTCTTTATAGTATTTTTTTTTTCTTTTCAAAATCCACACAAAAAATAGATGAAAATATATATATAATAATAAAAAAAAAAATATAATTTTTATTTTTATTTTTTACATGTCTGTACATCGTATATCAATGTGTAGTTTTTTTTGTCATTATCTGTTGCTCGTGATCACAATAACAAATTTTTGATGATTTTTTTTTTTACTCTAGAAAAATATGACACTATTTTTTTTTTTTTTTTGTAAAAATAATATTTTACTATTTTATTTATTTTTTTAAATAAAAAATATATCTATTTATATATATATACTTAATTAAAGTTTGAAGTTTTAAAAAAAAATGAAAATTCAAATTTAGAAAAATATAAAATAGTAAAATTTAAATTTGTTTATTTTTTAAATAATACAATTTAAAATTAATTTGATATATATTTAATAATAAAACTAATGTTATCGACATATTTATATTTATTTAAATTTTTGTTTAGTTATATATCCTCTTCAGTTACAAAACCACTGACTGAACGTTTATGAGGTACTTTGAGTAAAAATTTTTTTCATGCAACGCTGCATGAATATACAAGGGGATGAAAAAAAAAAAAAATATAAAAAAACATATAAGTGCGCGAAAAAATGAAAAAAAAAAAAGAGCAGGAAGGATTATACTGTATTGAATATAAAAAAGAAAAAAAAAAAAAATAAAAAATATAGGGGATGTTGGAACGAGGGTTCTTTGGTCTTAAATTCCACAAGGTTGTCCTGTCTTGTTGAATCTCTTGGGTATAAACATGGTCTGATATCAAGCCACAGTATAAGGGTTATATGTTTGATAAATATGGTCAAAATAAGTGCTTATCGTATTTCTAAATTTACAAAATAAAAAATAAAAAAATTTTACAATATTCATATTCAAATAAATATATATATATATTTTTGATTATAAATTATGTTATATTTACATAAAAAAATATAATATATATACATTAAATAACGAAAAAAAAAAATTATTGAAAAAGTTAGCTTACTAAAAATATATATGCAATAATAATAGTACATTTATAAATTATTCTTGAGACTGGGTTCAATGTTATTTGGTTGAGATCTTTTTTTTTTTTCCAATTGAGACTAAAAGCTGAAAATGCTAACTTTAAAAAAAACTATTACAGTTACCATTTTAACGTTTTATTTTATTTTATTTTTTTTTGGGCTCATATAAAAAAAACCTTGAAAAGATAAAAAATAAAACAAACTTACTGGTACACAGATAAAGTATTCCCTTGTGTAAACATGATGTACCCTTAGATGATACGTAGTTTGAAACATCATTGGATCATCAAAAATAAAAATTAAAAAATAAAAAATATAATATATTATTTTAAAATTTTAATAATTTTAAATTGATATATTTAGTTGATTTTTTTTTTTTTTATAATAATTTTTATTTTTTTATCATATAATTATATAACAAGGGAAAATTTTGAAACTAGCAGGAATAATATTATTTTATGTTTATTCAGTTTAACAAAATCAAGATGATAAAGTATGAATATATATTTTTGATATTTACGTACAATTAATTAATAAGTTAACCTACTTTATGTTGTTATACTTAAATACACTTGTGTTTGTTTGTGTAAAATAAAAAATTTAATAAACATATTACAGTTAAATTAGTATATAGAAAATTTAAACTAAAACTACGACAATATACAAAAGTAAATCAATGTAAATTTGATTAAGTGGTTTTATATAATCAAGTTTATTTATTTTGGCATGTGTTGTTATAAACTCATAAGTCATTTCATCTTATAATTTCATATATATTGCATTTGTATATATATTTATATATATATATATATGAAATTGAATTTTGAATAATTTATATTTGTTTATTTTTAATTACAAAGTTAATATATTTTTTATATATAAATTTAATATTTTTATTATTTTATATATATTTTTTACTTGATAATTCAGTAATTTATTGGTAATTTATTTTATAGAAAAGTCAAGTTTGTTGAAATTTTTTTAAATATATAAATGAAAAAAAAAAATACGATTCATTGTTATTGAGCAATTATGAAATGATCTTTTCATATAATTTTTTTTTTTTATTGATAAATAAATAATGGTATATAGTAATAATATAGTCCATTTTTTTAATTATAATTCTACGGTTTAATTAGAATTTTTAATATTTATATATGTGTGAAAATGTTCGATAAACGATAAAACCATTTTTTACTGTGTACATGAATTTTTTATATTTTTTTTTTATTAAATATTTTTCTATACATAAAATTTTTCAAAAGCATTATTAAAACAACATGTAGAATTTTTTTTCTATTATTTTCTTATTAATTTTACACAAATAGAAATCCATTTATCTTTCAAAAATGACAAAAAAAAATTACGTAAATTAACATTATTATTATTTTCAGTGTTTTAAAATTTTTAAAAGCTTAATTTTTTTTTTTTTTATTATTTTATATTGTTAAGTATGTCAAAAACAATTTCTAGTAATTTTTTGATAATTTTTTGACATAAAGTTTGTTAATTGTAGCAATCAAAATTGTTGAAATAGCAAATTCATCATTGAAGTTTATGAGTCATATTTTCTTTTTACAAATTTTTGGTATTTTTTTTTTTGTTATCTTTTAAAATATATATACACAAACAAACTACTTTTTTTTTTGCTGTTTTATTACTATTATTATATTTTTTTTTTCATTCTAGTCTATCGAAACGTGAACAGAGAAAAGCAGGCTAATTTGTCATAAAATCTTTATGGTACTCGCCTTTCATTTTTTAATTTTTTTTTTTATCTTTTCCATTATATTTATTTGGTCGTTGTTTTTTTTTTTTTATAATTCTCCCTATATATTTTTTGGCTTTTCGTTTTTAATAACTAAATGGTTCTTACGCTGTACATTATACTCGTCTCGATTCATCGGCACCATTTTTCAAACTAAACCAAAAACATTATCTTTTTCTAAATTTTTTTTTTTCGATTTTTTAGTTAAAATAATAAAAAAAAAAGTACATGCTTTTATTTTCAAAAAAAAATGAATAAAAATATGCTTTTTTTTTTTTTTTTATTATTTTTTATTTCTATATGTTCGCTTTGTATTAAATTTTGTAGTTGTATGGAAAACAGGCCAACATAAGAGGTACATATCGACCTTATGGTCTCTTGGCTTTTTTTTTTTTTTTTTTTTTTACGTATTTTATTCCAAAAAGAACTTAAACTCTTGATGTAGGCAGAATCAAGTGGAATTTTTACAAAGATTTGTACATACTATATGTCTACAAAATAGGAAAAAAAAAAAAAAAAATTTCTCACTCTTTTTTCTTAGCTACTATTATTAAATATATACGTATAGACGTATACATATAAAATATGAAAAAAATTTTAAAAATTAAAAAATCAATAAAAAAAAATTTGAAATATAGCAATACAATTACGATTCAATGTACTTTGTCGACTATAATTCATAATTTTTATGATTGGACATTTTTAATTTTCTCAACGTTCACAACATTTTATAGTACAATGAAAGGGGTGTAAGTGTTTTTTAGGGGTGATATAATAAACTAAAGGGTACAGTAATAATGATTATAGGTAAAGGATAAAGTAAAACTTTGTATAATATTTTTTTTTTTTTTGTATAAATATATTTGTACAGTAGGTAAATATTAAAATGAAAAAAAAATAAAGTTATATAATTGGTAAGAATGAGAGAGATCGTGATAATAGAAACATATGGTTGAAATTATGAGAATACAAATTTTACCTCAATAAATTTTAATGTTAAATTTATTATTTTTCTCGTACCTCATTATATACAAACGTTTTGTTTATTTGTTTTTTTGTTTTTATTTAAAAAATTATATTTTTTTTTTCTAGAAAGTTTTTTGATTAATTTTAAAATAATAGTTAAATATATTTATGGAAAATTCAAATGATAATTTGAGTTGGAAAAAATATTTAGAAATTAAAAAATTATTACTACGATATATATAAGTATATAAGTGTTGATTTATTTTTTTTTGAAATTGTTCTTTCTAATCATTTCAAAAATTTCCTTGAGGCAAAATTCATGTCGACAAGATGATGACAGAAATTTTTATTTTTTTTTATTTTTTACAAAAAGAAAGTTAACGTTTGTATGTAAAAAATTACCATTTTTACTGAAACAATATATTCTTTTATCTAAAAAAAAAAAAAAAAAAATTTCACTGGTCGTGATTGATTATGCTGTTAATAGTTTTGGCTGGTAATTTTTTTTGATAGATCTAACATCTCAACATACAAATCATTTTTTTTTATTTAAATTCTTTTTTATACTGATTATATTTCTTCAAAAGAATAAAAATTTAAAATCGAGTTGTCCCCATAGGCGACAAGTAAAAATTATATTTTGGATATATATATATACAGTAAAATTAGAATTCTAGATTTTTTTTTTGTTTATATTTTTAATTTATATTTTACAATATATAGTAAAATAAATTATTATTTAAATGAACGTTTTTTTTTTTTTTTCAATATAAATAAATTATAATTTAATAAACAATTTTTAATACATGCATTGAGTAAAAACTCTTGTCATTCATATAAATGATTTGTGATTCATCAAGTGATCAAAATTGCAAGCTGGATTTTGTTCATAAATTTCAATCAGTATACTCACACAAATATATGTTTGTTGAGAATATATTTTCTCAAATGTTTGGTATTTTGTAAGAGAATATTAAAGGACGAGACGAAAAAAAAAAAAAATAAAAAAATAGCAAAAAGAACAAGGATGGTGGCAACCAACTCACCAGAAATGAGATGCAGATTGCTAGAGGCCACTTCAACCACTGAAGGGGGTGAATTTTTAATAATACACTAGCATTCTCTTTTCTGCACTTATTTCTTTATGTTTTTTTTTTTTTAACTCTTTCTTTTTTTTACATCAGCTCTGGTATATATATATATATTTTTTTTTTATTTATCTTTATTATTATTTATTATTATTTTATATTTTTCTAGTCTGGTAAAAATTGCATTGTGCAACTTGCATTGTATATATGAGCAAAATAATATTGTCTTTTAATTTTTTCGTGTGTCGGCATGAAAAACAAATGCACAAATATATATATTACAATTTTTTATAATTTGTATATTAGAATAAAAATAACAAAAAAAAAAATTAATAGTCTTGTTTAAAATTTTTTCAATTAAAATATATATTACATGGTTATTATTATAAAAAAAATAAATATAAATTAATTTAATAAAAAAAAATGTATATAAACATATATTATAGAAATTTATAAAGGTGCTGAAAAGATTTGTAAAAAAAGATATCAATTTAAAGATCTAAGTGTAGAAAAAAATATTTTTTATAATAGTATTTGATATAGGTTGATACTTTTAAAAGATAATAAATTGCCAGATAAATTGTTGAAATAAAATATATATATATATATTGTCAAAAAACATTATCCAATTTTTAAATCAAACTATTATTATTTGAAGATAAATCTATATAAAATCTGATCAAACTTTATATTAACAATTGAAATATATCTTTATAAAAAAACAATTTTATTTTCAATCTAATTTTTTATTTTATCAGGTAGAATAATTTAAAATTGATTACTTGATTCAATATCAAATAGAAAATATAATATCATTTTTTTTTTTTTTTTGTTTATAAAAATTTGGGGAATTTTTGGAATTTATTTAGGGAGATGAAAAAATTATGATAAATATAATAAATTGATTTTATATTTAATAATTTAATTACAAATAATATTTATATTTATGTCGGAAGTTTTTGATACATATATAATAAAATTTTGTCTTATCAATATCAACAATGCATCATTCAATAATTTTATATTTCAGTTATTATTAATTCTACTATTTAAATTTAATATACAAAATAATTGATTTTATAAATGTATATAAAAATGAATGACATAATCAATAAACAATAACCTATATATTTTTATTTAAAAAAAAATAAAATATTAAATGAAATTAGGTTAACATTTAATTCAATGTTTACATTCATATACAAAAAAAAAAAAAAAAAAATCATAACTTGATATAACTTTCAATAATAACTATTGTTATAAATATTATTTAAAATTTGATATTTGCAAATATGGCATACATTTAGTAGTAAAAAAATAAAAATTAAATAAATATGTCTTTTGACAGTGTTATAAGGTAACTATGGAAATATGAAAATGTAGAAATTTAACGTCCGTTGATAATGTCCATCAACAGTGACGAGTACAAACCATTCAACAATAAGCTATTGTTACTAACTTATTCTATTACCAGATAACTCAGTTGGTTAGTTGTTTTGCAAACTACCTTCAATATTCTCTATGTTTTGTTATTATTTTTACTTTTGATATATACTTTGTTTGTTACAAAGTATACCTGATGAAATATTTAATATTTTTGTGTAAATTAAAATATTATTAATAGATATTTTACCTCTCGTATATTTTTTATTTCTATTTAAAATAGTTAATTTAATTTTTTTTTTTTTTTTGATGATGTGATAAATTTAATATTTAATTATTAATTTACAATATGTTTATGTCATTATTTGATTTATAAAATTATCAAGTTTATTTATTTAACAAAGTTGAGTTGATAATATTTCAAAACATTCAAATATTCTACTAGACTTCCTTTTAACAATATCAAGATCAAAAGATTGACAATTTATTATACAATGAATATTTTTAATTAAATTATATTTTTTTTTTATATAAAAACTATAGTGTAAAGTACACAAAATTTTATAAACAGTATTTATTATAATGTTTGTAAAAACAATATTAATTTAATTTTATATTTATATATATTAACATTTAATTTAATTTTGATGATAATATTGATAAAATTATAATAATAGTATTCATAAACATATGTAATTGTATGAATATATTTTTTGAATCATTTAAAAATAAGAATAAATTTTAAATATATATACATAACTATATGGCCATTGACAAAAGCGATAAGTGGTAGCTGTTTAATATTAATAAGCTCTACAATTTTATTTTTTTTTTATTTTTTATTTGGCTTTTGGCAGGCACGTAGATGCATATCATTTACTGCATTATATAAGTAAGAAAACGTTGTATACTTGACTCTTGAAAACGACATATTTTTACACGATACAATGGGGGATATAAAAAAAATAAAAAATTAAATATTACCTTTTTAGTAAAGAATAAAAAAAATGAAAATTGTCTGTTCAGCAATTTTGCATCTTTGCTTATCTCAATTACTCTTTAATCTATTTTTGTACGCACTTTAATATATATTTTTTAAAAATTAAAATAAGTATTTAAGATAAATTTTTTAATGTAAAAAAAAAAAATTATATAAAAATATAGTAAAAGGGTAAGAAAAAAAAAGGCTTAAAAATCAATATAATAAAATTGACTTGTCCATTAAAATTTTTAAGTATGAGCCTAACTGACAAGCACTTTTAATATTACAAACTAGTTTGGATTAAAATGTCTACTCATGTCATTTACTTTTTTTTTTTTTTTTTTTTAATTTTTAATTATTTATTAATTTATTTATTCAAGTAAAATTAATAATCAATAAAATTGATATATATTTTAAAATTATTTAAATATTTTTTAAATAATTATTGATAATAAATATTCTTTTTTTTTTTTATATGTATATATAAAAAAATGAATAAAAATATTTAGAAAAAAGTAAATTTTTATTAATGAAAGTATCAGATAGAAAAATAAAATATTTAAAGTTTAAAAATATATATATTTTTGTGCATCAAATAGGTAAAAGCTTTACCAAGAAATGAAATAGATGTACAGCACGTAGAATCAAGGTATACGTGGAATATTTGCTATCGTCTGAGTGTAAATAAATATATAAAAAAAAAAAAAAAAATATATATAAAATAGATATGTCTTTAGTAACATCATGATGGTAACACACAACTCTTGCATCTAAAACTTGAAACATTTTTAATAATTAAATAACATTTTTAAAAAATTGAAAATTTTTTTTTTAAAATACATATACACGTTTTTAATCATTATTAAATCTTTTTTATTTTAATTTTTTTTTTTTTTTTTAATATTATAAAAATATAAAATATAAAAAAAGTAGTAAAAAATTAAAATAGTCAGACAAAAAAATAAATTTTTATTTAAAATATAAAACTACTAGTAGTATAAAATTAAAATAGTCCGACAAAATAAATATATATATATTTTTTTTTTTTTGTTTAAATATTTTATTTATACATATTATAAATTTTTAAATTTTCATTATAAAAAATATACACGTGGACCATGTGCACGTTTATATTTCAATTCACCTGTACAATCCACCTGTTTAACTGGGCGGTCGCTTTAATGTAACAAGCTCCACCTACATCCCACCAAGTGTTACTTTTTATCCAACGATATTTCGCGAGTTTCCTATTTCTTATTGGTCCATATACTATTGAATCTCAAACTCAATAGATTATATTATTTTATTCGTTTGCACACCTTTTTTTTTTTTTCTATATATATATACATGAAAAATAAAATATATAATTTTATATACTTATCAATTTATAAAATAATAATTTACACAATTTAATTATATTTATTTTAAATAATACAATAAAAATATGTAATAAAAAAATTAAATAAATATATAATAATATAATAAAAGATCAAGTCTCAAATATACATGCGCTAAAATAAAATTGTTTTTATTTATTTTTTTTTTTTGTTGACTATGCGCGATATCTAAAAAAAATTCCAGTGTGTCTATCTTTGCTAAAGTTTATACAGAAAAGAATAGATAAAAAAAAAAAAAAAAATTGTTCCAATCGAGATGGTGTTGCCTTTTTTCAATGCCTCCTTCAATTTTATATATATATATATATAGTTAAACAAGTGGGCGGTCTTATTTTATGACTATTTATTTGCAATAGTGTATATAGTCTACCTTTTTTTCTTGTTTTTTTTTTTTTTTTTTTTTTTTAAATATATATATATGTTTTCTATTTTGTCTATTTTTTTTATATGTGAAATTTTAAAATCGAATGTATATTAACAATCATTGACTGCAAGAAAAAACAACCCTCTTATTTTTTATTTTTTTATTTTGTTATGGCTATATCTATTTTTATTTTTAGTGTTAGATAAAATTTATTGCTAATATAATATTGATTAATTTGAAAAAATAAAATTAATGAGTTAATAAATTAATAAAAATTGAAAATTAAATAAAGACTCTTGTCACGCAATAAACCCTCTATATATATATATAATCAAAATTAAATATTGTTAAAATTTTATGTTTACGGGTAGATGGGTGGTTGGATGATTTGTTTATTTATTTATTTATTTATTTATTTTTTTTTTCATCTGCAAGTTGCGTTGAACTTTCTCACCATCAGAATTTTCATTGGCATTTTTATATATATAGAAGTAAAACACGAACAAGGTTTACTATAAGCCAACAAAGCTGATGCAGTAACAAACTAGCACCTGGTGCGTCAACCTCAAGGGACGCTGATTGTTATTCGTTCCACGCTTATTCTTGCCATATATATATAAACATGGAACAACCAACATGTCATACTAAGCTTTTTTTATTTTTTTAGACTTGAATTTTCTTAAAACTTTTATTATTATCATCAACTATATTTCTTATCTATATACCTCTTTTTTTATATATATATATATATATTTTATCCATTTAAACTTTGGTTGTGATCGTATATATATACCCAAACCATCACAATATTATTGTCATTATATATAAAATTTAACAAATTTTATAAATTTTTTTCAATTATTTTGATGATAAATTTTTAAACTGTATATATTATCATAATTTAACTGATAAAGTTTTTAAAAAGTTTAAATTATATTATTTTGTCTAATCAATTTTAAATGTAGATTTGTTTATTTTTTATTTTATTTTATTTTTTTAAATATAAATATATATATTTTTGGGTATTTTATTGTTTATGCAGGTTTTATATATGTTTAGCTAAAAAATTGAATAAAAAAAGAGCCTCTTGAGACTGAGATACAGCTCTTATAGTCATATATAAAATAATGTAAATTTAAAAAAATATTCTTGGGCATTATGATTTATAATATATATATATTTTCATTATCTATTACATACATTATATACTTATATTGTATATATATAAAAAAAGTTTATTTATTTTCCATCTTCATGATTCACTCGTTGTAACTTGATATTTTGTTTATTTTGTTTTTTTATTTTCCAAGTCAAGACATATAAATATATGACTAAAAAAAAAAAAAAAAAAATGATACTGGATTTACGGAAATTCAATAAAAAAGCATGAGCCTGTTGTCCTGATCGTAAAACAAAGTAAACAAATTTCTATTTTCTATTATGTAACCAACGTTTGATTTTTGTTTTGACACAAACACATGAAACATTATTTTTTTTTTTTTTTTTTTTTTTAACTATAAAAATTCATAGGTAATATATATACAAAAAAAAAAAAACTTCAAGTCATACTTTGAATTTATTCATTGAAAAATAAAAAAAATTTTTATACAAAAATATATATTTTTTATTCAATTTTTTATATATTTTTTTTAATAATTAAATTTAGAATGTTGTGTTATCCCTTCAGTTATTTTTTCATACTATAGATGAATTTTAATAATTACATCGTCTTTTGATTAGTTTGATATTGTAACACTTGAAAATATCAACTCAAATATATATCAACTTTTTGGTTAATATATATATATTATTATTCTCTTGAGAAATCTTTGGATAATAGACAAGAAACTTTGATCACTCATTAATATTAAAAACTATCTATTTTATGATGATATAAACTTAAAATTTATATTATCACATGTTTACTTGGATGTTAATTTATATATTTAATAATTTATAAATTAATTATTAATGATATTTACACCTTCATTAATAATTTTGATAAAAATATATATAATTTTAAATATAATCAATATGAAAACAAGTGTTTTAAATTTTAAAACTTGATATACATATTAATTTATATTAAAAATAATTTATATATTTTTTGTTTTTTTTTTTTTTTCTAAATGTTAAACAAAGTATATAAAATTTATATTACTGATAACACTGTGAATTGTTTGCAAAATAAAAGTAATTTTTCCTTTTGCACTTTTCATAAAATATATCATATTGTATATATATATAAAATCAGTTGAAGTAAAAAGCACATATAGTGACATATATATATATATCAGATATATATCTGTAAATTTATGTGAGTGTGAATTGTTTGATATTATTGAGAGAGTGTTTGTAGAATGATAACGTGTACATTATTATCAGCAAGAGTGAATATGAAACGACCCTTTATATTCAATGTTGCATGTCAATAATCGATCTGTCTCTTTATATATATAAATATGTATATTGCATGTATCAATATATACATTAGAGAAAATTGAAATTAATATAAATATATTTTTTGAGAATTTTTTATATGTTTGTACACATGTTGTATAGATAATATAAATTGAAAAATTATTAGTTAAAAAATTATTTTAATCAAAAAAGAAATGAAAAAAATAAAATAAAAAATGTGTTTATTGGTCCCGTGACTGTGATTCTTTGACTGATCTTATATAAATTGACTCAAAAAAAAAAAATAAATAAATACAAAATGTTATTTGAGGTTAGTCATTTAAATATTCCATCGAAGGTTAAGGAATTATTCAAGGATATGAGAAAGTTGGGTCGAATATATACAAGACTATAGATAATACATCAATGTATAATTCTTTTTTTTTGAAAAAAAAAAAAAAAAATAATAAATAAGTACAGACGAAAACAACACGTCTTGTCGATTTTATGAGGGTTATAAAATGGGTGAAATTGCCGCAGGAGCTCAATTTTTGAACAAGAACTTATGGGAAAGATCGCGTATGATGCCCTTCTGGCATAATACTATTCTTATATATAGAATTTTTTTTTTTTTTTTTTTTTTATTATTGCACTTACATTTAACATTGTAAATTTTATAAAAAAAAAAAAAAAAAAAAAACCTGAGGCTAGAAAATAGCATCTTATTTTTGTTCCAAGTTTTTACTTAATTTGATGAAATTTTTTACAAATTATTTGTTTAAATTTACAAATATTAACAAGTTTTTCATCAATTAACATCTCAAGAGATGCACATGCATAATTAGTGCAATATCAAATATACAGTCATTTGTCTTTCTTCAAATGTATATATATACGTAACATTTGGGGGATGTAACTGTGTTTCGTGGTAAATGTCATTGTCAGGTTATACTTAATGTCACTGTCCATATGACTATACTGTCACAAAACTATAGTATCGTATTTGCATTATAAATGATTTAATTTATGACCATATAGTTGCATGTTATACTATTATAATAATTATGATTTCATTATATATCATTTAAAAACTTTTAAAAATTATTTGTTTTTTTTTTTTGACTCAACAATTTTACAAGTTGATGTAATAATTATATCTATTGATTAAATTGATAATAAATGTTTGAAAATTTTTTAAAATCTTAAAATATTTATAATTCAAAAGATTTTTTTGTCATAATTTCTATTGTTAATATTCGCAAAAAAAAACAGAAGAATAAAAGTAAAAGTCCAATGTCACAGAATAAAAATTTAAAAAAAAAAAATTTTTTTTTTCAAAAAAAGTATATATTCATTGAATATCACCTTTGCAAATCTCAAGTTAATGTATGCTTTGTATTTTAACGATCTGGCAAATGTACCATTGGGTATTGTTTTGTAAAATATTTGTTGATATTTTCAATCCATCAATACACACATATATATGAAAAATACTAATACAAATGTTCTCTAATAAACATAGAATATGATAAAAGAAAAACGAGATATATATATAGTTTTTTTTAAAAAAAAAAAAATAAATGAATGTGAATTGTGAAATGAGATAGGGTGCAATAGTAGAGGAATGAAGACTGACTTTTTAATATCCAGGGATGATCTGCGGTATATATATAGTCATATAGCTATCGCTGTGTCAGCCATTGTCATTGTTATCCCTTTCCTATTTTATATTTTTACAATGACAATTTTTCTGGTTTTATTCTTCGATGAAGATACTCTTTTTTTTTTTTTTTCTACGTTTCCGTTTTACCCCATCTATCTTTTTTGTATTACTATAACTCTATACTCTTATTTACTATAAACTTTGAGATATATATATTCAACTTTTGATGGTTTGTTTCTGATTTTTTTTTTTAATTTTTTTACTCTCCATTATATATATATACTGATAGAAATTTATAAAAAAATATAAGCAACAAGACAAGAACACATACACAACAGACAAGTGGAAGCGTTTTTTATTCCATTATAATATACAATACAAAACTCATTGGTATATTTTTTTTTTTTTTTTTTGCTTTTTTGGTATTGTATGTTGTATAGAAGCTTTTTTTTTATATATATAAAAAAGTATTTAAGTACAGGACAATAGTAAATGATTGATCAAAAAAATATCTGGCCTAGATATATTCAATTTAATAATAAAAAAAATAATTAAAAATATAAAAAAGTAACATGTCTGACTAAATAGTGACTTGTACTACTTGATAACTAACAAGTTGATTTTTGAATAATTATTATTGTTGTTACAATAATATATATATATTTAAAAATATAAAAATATATTTATTTGAAAAAAAAAAAAAAAAAGAAAATTTTTGAGTATTATTGATACAACAATGTGCATTGTTAATATAACAATACATGTTGTTTAAATAGCAATACGTATGTTATTGAAACAACAATGTATTTATGGTTTAGTCAAAGATGTGTTAAGGGGAGATATTCGACTATATATATGTATCATCATATGTATGAATTGCTACCCACTGTGTATCAGTAACACGAACCAACCCTCTTGGGAGGGTGGTAATAGATTTATTGGATGCATCAGCTACATATATAAACTATACCTATGAAATATTGTTCATCTATCAAACAACTTGAGTATCATTTTTCCTTTTTTTTTTTTTTTAATTTTTTTTTTATTCATAAAAATATTAAATAATATTTTTCAAACACTATAATAAATTAATAATAATAATTGCTGTAATAAAATATATATTTTTTTTTTTTGATTAACTGTAGTCTATAAATGGGGATGTTTTTTTTTTTTGGGGAAAAAATATATATACAACTAATTTTTATAATTATTTAAAAAAAAAAAGTCATATAATTTTAAAATAAAAATAAGCATCAATTGCACTTATTTTTTGTGTATTTATTTTAGTAAATAAAAGTTCATAAAAATATAGAGTCCTGTACAAACATGAGTTTGCAAATTTTTTTATTTATTTTTTTATTTTTCAAGTTAAAAAAAAAAAAACTAAAATTGCATATCACAGTAGTAGACGAGATGCATCAAGGCATTTGAAAGAGGAACATAAATGAGGTGAATAGAAATAGGGGGATGAAAACTTGAAATATATAAAAAAAAAAGGGCTAAAAAATATTGAGATAGAAAAAGAGAAAGATGGCAATGAAATATTTCTATATATTCAGTCAGTGTGTTTCGTTGAAAAAGGGATGGTTTTGATTAGCTCCTGTAGACAATACCCAGTCTTTTCTCTCTCAATGATAGTGATTCTCTAGAAAACAAATGAATATATATATTTCTTTGTCTTATTTATTTTTTTTTTTATTTTTTTAATACAAGTAGGTGAAATCACCGCAGCACAGAAGCCACTTTAGAGTATCTAACCACGCTGTTTTGTGTCTACAAAACAATAGACTCACAACCAATGTATATTATAGTAAAATATATATATATATTGTTTAAAGCTATAGGTGGCAAAAAGCTCTGTATCATAAGAGAGAAAGAGAGAGAGAGAGGTTTTTTTAAAAAAAATAATATTTAAAGTTGTATTGGTACTTTTCAAAGTTAAGAAATTCAGTTTTGTATTTTTAAATATTTTACTATAAATATAATGATGATGATGAGTCGTTTTTGAAATACAAACTTATAAATATATATTTACAAAATTATATTACGTATAAATTATTTAATATTTTATTAATTTAATATTTTATTAATTAGATAGTTGTGGTTGTTGTTATTTTTAAAATGAAATTTAAAATAAATATAAATCTTGAAAGTTTTTTAAAATTTTATTATATAACTTTTAAATATTTTGTGGAAAAATATAATAAAAAAATAAAAATGAAATAATAAAGTTTAGATGGAAATTTTTTTTTATAAATATTGGGTTTATTTAATGGATTCAATGAGTTAAAGTTTTTTAGGATACAATGAAGATCCTTGAAACAATTAGTTGGTCAGTTTTATCAAGGATCATACAGTTGATTATACATTTAAAAGTTATAATTTTATAAAAAAAATTTAAAATGCTTTAATTTGTTTATTTATTTACTTTTAAATTTAATTATCAAAAAAAAATATATAAGTATATATTTTTTTTTATAATAATGAATTTTTTTTTTTTTTTTTATGTCATTTCAAGTTATTATTTTGTAAATTAATTTTTTTATATTTTTTTAAATTCAAATGAAAATTACAACGAGTTTTGCTGTCAAGAAAATAAAAAAAAATAAAAAAATTCAATCGTATTTTAATTTATTTTTTAACTGTGTTGAGAAAATGAGAAATAAAAATTTATTTTATATCCAAGTAAAATTTTTAACACAATTTTATACAAAGCAACATAATTTGCACTTAATTTTTCTTGATGGACATGCGTAAATGATTATAAAAATTTAAAAAAATTTTATGATTTAATTATATAGTATAACTAAAAGTATTTAAAAAATTAATTTTTATTATTAAATTTAATTGTTTTATATTATTTTTAAATTAAAACAATTATTTTAATTAACAAAAAAAAATTATAGCTTTTTTTAAAAAAGCTCATATGAAATTTTTATATAATTTATTTAAAAAAAAAAAAAAACTATTTAATTGATTGATTAAAATTAAAAAAAAAAATATATTAAAAAATATTGAATACATATATTGAAGGTTTGATGCTATACAAATATTTTATTTTTTTTATTTTTGGTAAATTCTCACTGCCGCAATGAAATAAAAAAAGTACTTTTATCGTATATAAAAATCAAATGTGTATGATGGATATTGGATTCGTTCATATAACCGTACATAGTTATAAAGCTATATGAACACTAATAACTACCATAACTAAAATATGTATATATTGAATATGTTGGTATGTATATTATAGATACAAGTGTGATACTACAAAAAAAAAAAAAAAAAAAAAGATGAATAAATAAAATAAATAAAAAACTGAATTAACCCACTGTGGGGGGGAATGCAATTTTATAAAGGAATTTTTTAATTAGCGCAAAGTTTAATGAAAAATAAAGAAACCATTAAAATAAAAGTTTAAAAAAATATGTCTGATGAAAATTATTTACATATTATATAAAACTGACAACATTTTGCAAGTATATATTTA
Organism: Lysiphlebus fabarum; assembly: GCA_011426435.1. Classification (NCBI taxonomy): domain Eukaryota; kingdom Metazoa; phylum Arthropoda; class Insecta; order Hymenoptera; family Braconidae; genus Lysiphlebus; species Lysiphlebus fabarum. The sequence goes on along the minus strand of WSYQ01000242.1, from coordinate 132,477 downwards.
TAATAAAAAAAAAATAAATAAATATATATTTAAAAAATTAAAAATTCATTTTGATATAATAAAAAAAAAAAAAAAAATACTAAACAATTTCTTTTGTTTAAAATAATTTGAAAAAAAAAAAATTTAAAGAATTTTAGAATTTTACTTTGATTTAAAATATTTAATCAATTTGATGTTTTAAATTCTTTATTTATTTTTTATTTTTTTTTTTTTTTGTGTACTATTTTTTAAAATGATTAGTCATGGTTTGGAATTGTACAATATATACATGTTATAATTGCATATTGATATTTGTTTTAAATATATAAATGCATTATGGGTTACTGTAAGACAGGATTTGTCTGTAAATTTGCTGATATGACAAACCAGTGTGTCGAGAATCATTGATATCTGCATAAAAGCACATAAGCACACTTGGGCGCATGCTTTCTGATGCTTTCATCAAATATAAGCTACAGAAAGTCCATAATAGCTTACGTTAATATCGATATGCAAGTGACAATCTTATGCATATTATATAAAAAAATTTATAAACCATTTTTTTTGTAAATATTAATTTAACATTTAGCTAAATTAATAATTTAATATTTAAAAAATTGATTAAACAGTTAAATTATTATCACACTGATATTTTATTAATCAATTTAAATGTAATTGCGACTATGTAAATTTTTTTTTTTTTTTTTTTCTTTCGATATTGAAATTTTATTTATTTACGATTGTTTCTATCATCAATAAATCATTATTGATTTTTTATTTTTAAATTTTAAACGAAATATTTTTTGTGTCACTTTATACTATATTGATAATTTTGATATACAAAATCATGCTCTTTTACAAGCAGTGACAAAAAAATAATAGTGGGAAAATATGAAAATTAAACGTGAATAAATTTAAGTAAAATATAGGGGAAAAAAAAAAAAAAAAAAAACCATTGCGCAAACGATCAATGCTTCTATTGCGAGTTTCTATCGCGTCTTTTCTCCCCAACTAAAATTATTCTCGAGTGATTTCTACGCAATCGCTCTTGTATATACCTATATATATAATTTTTTTTTTTTTTTTACTTGTTTTTAGTAGTCTTTATAAATTCTCCCTTCTCTAAAATATTATAGGCCTTTGCACTGTGCTCAATGCCTATTCTCTACTACATCAACACCATGAACCAATATGTCGCTATGACGACAGCATCCCTCCATTTTCAACACTATTATATATTTGTCTTTGTCCACCTGATGAGTATATAAATGCATACAAATGCACACTAAATTTTTATATGCATTATCATTTATTTTTTTTTTTTTATCTTAAATTTATAATATTTATTGTTTTTAAAAAATAAAAAAAACTTTTGATAAATAATTTGATATTTTTTTTTATGTTAAATTATTCATTTGATAAGAAAAAATATTTTTAAAAACAAAACATATGAAAATAAAATATGTTTTTTATCAAATTTTATGATTAATATATTTTCCAAAAAAAAATACAGTTAGGTAAGAAATTTATTTAAAAAAAAACTGGCATAGATGTAACCAGCATCCCCCGCCAATTTTATCATCCCTTAAATATATATAGTGTACTTGAATAGTGGCGGGGAATAAAATTGTAGGAGAAATTGTTATCATGACAAGTGGGGGTCCCTATATATTATGAGAGCAAGGGGGGAGTTTTCAGTTTGTTCAAGAACAAGCCTGGTGTATAGTTCGTTTTATATAAAATTCATTTTATATTATCATTTATTAGTTATAATATAAAATGTTATAAATTTTTTATTTTATATTGTATATTTAATTTTTTAATTTTTAATAAAAATATTTTCATCAAGATTATTATATTATAAAAATAAATTAAAAATATTTATATTTTTTTTTTAAATTGTCATTTTAATAAATATTCGAAAATTTTTAAATGGATTCTTAAAACATTGTGATAGATAAAAATTTGTGTGTAAAAAAAATAATAATTTTAAAAGAAATATATATTTAAAGATGTTAAAATTTTTATTTAAAAAAAAAAAAAAAAAACATATGTAAGTAAAAAAAATAAATTTATTATTATTATAATATTTGTGATAAAAAAAATTATTAGTGTAGAAAGTATAAATAATATTAGTTTTTTTATATATATATTTTAATTTAAATTTATGATATTATTTTTATAATGAACTATTGAACTTTTTAATCAAAAAAAAAAAAAAAAAATCATCTTGTTGATTGGAAACTTTTTTTTTTTTTTTTTGTATATTATATATCCTGTCTTCCGGAATTTGCTAAAAATTTTAATTAAAAAAATTTTAAATTAAAAAATAATATAGTTTTATGAATTTTATAATTTTTTAATTTTTGAAATTAAAAAAAAAAAATCTAAAAATAAATGACAAATTTTAAAAATTAACAAGAAATTTTTTATTTATATTATTTTATTATTAAAATTTATATATGAAGAGTGGTTTTTTTAATTAAAAAAAAATATAATTGAATTATAAAATTGTAATTGTTGATGTTTGTGTTGTATATTTTTGTGTAGATACACGAAGCGTCATCTAGACTTTGCAATACGTATGAAAAATAAAATTTGTACCAATCAATCTCTTTTTTTTTTTTGTATATAACCACCATTTTTATCCGGAAGTATTATCATTATTACTTTTTTTTTTTTTTAACAAAAAATGATATCAATTATTATTAGTATAGTTTGAATCATCCAAACGTGATAAAAGTTATAAAATAAAAAAGTTTTAATTCAAAAACTTTATAAGCGATTAAAAACAATTTTTATAGTAAACTTACTCCAAAATTTTAGTTAAAATTTAAAAGATATTTATTTATTTATATATATTTATAGAAAAATTAAGTATTGAAATATATTATTTATAAAATTGATTGAAAGATGTAAAATAAAAATTATAAAATTAACAAAAAAATCATATAAAATAATGAAAATTTAAATTTATATTTTGATAAATGAAAATTTTATACTCGTAAATAGTTAAATTTTGTAATAAATTAAATTAAAAGTTTTTTTGTATATAATTTAAAATTAAATTTAAATATAAAGTGAACATTGAAAATAAGATTTTTCAACTTACATTCTTAAGAAGGATTTAAATTCTCTTGTTGATTTAAATTCATGAACAGAATTTCATTACATTATTGTATATAGTAAACTTATACACATCTGTTCACGAAGACTAATTTACAAGAAAATACAGATCACACATTGAGAATAGGTCCCCAAATAAAAGGTCTGATGATGGTTGAGATTTTTTTTTTTACAAATAAAAAACTATTGTTTGATTTCCGTTTGAAAAAAAAAAAAAAAAAAGACTTGCGTAACAGGATTAATCACGTACGAAGAATAATCGAGAATAAAATTATAAATTGTTTTTTTTTTTTTAATATATAATTTATTTTATGCTACTGTGTATAGTTATTTCCGTTTAAAACTTTTTTTTTTTTTTTTTTTATTATTAAACTAAATATAGTAACGTATTTTCATCATAACGTACGTGTTTTTACGACAACTTGAAATATATATATATATTTTTTTTTTGGAGTACAATTTAATCAACCAGTTTAGATGACCTGATTTTGTAAAAAAAAAAATTTAAAACAACTTTCAATGTAATTTAGTTAATTTTAAAAAAAATTTTTTATATATATTTTAACCAATTTAATGAAATTATTTCAAGTTGTTTTTTTTTTATCATAAATATAATTTAATTTTAATTTTAGAAAATTTATTTAAATTATTAATTATTGCACACAAATTTATTATCTAAAAATATATATATATTAAAAATTTAATATTAAACTTTATGTAATATTCAACCCTTAAAAAAAAATATCAAAAAAAATCATAAAAATTTATATAAAAATGACAATTTAAAATATATTTTTTTTTTATTTCTATTAAATTAATAATTATATTTTTTTTTTTTTATATAATTAAATTGATAGAAAAGTGATAAATTAAAAAGCTCAATTGAATATTACAGTTATCAATTAGTTTTATAATTTTTCGAGTGTCAATTTATAATAATATAAAAAAAAATTTATAAAAAATATAATAAAATTGATCATATAATTTAAAATTATCCTATAAATTTTTTTATAGTTTAACATAAACTGCAATTTTTTCAAAAAAAAAAAAAAAATAGGATATAAAATTTTTATATACTTGAAAGTTATAGGTTGAGGATGTATCTCTTATTGCAGTATATTTTTCAAGTAAAAAAAAAAAATAAAAAAAAAAAAAAATATATTATGGAATGCACATTTTAATATATAATTATATGTATGCATATTTTGTATGTATATCATATAGTCTCACTGTTTTATCTGTCTGTGGTACTCTTAGTTCTTGTTTCCCCTATTTCAAGCTCACTCCCTCATATCTCTTTTCATATGTTGTCATAGCAACGGTTCACTTGCCCCAGCCAGACATAACAACCATCCCAAAAACATTGACATTAAATCCTTATAGTGTATATGATGTCCTTAAATATGCTACATTATCTACGGATGTAAATTTTTTTTTTTACTACATATTTATCACTATTAATTATCAATTTTTGTTATTGGTATTGTAAAGTTTTAAACAACGAATGAGAACACATTTCTTCAAATGAAACTTGCCAAATATTTATTTAACAAAATTGGGGATGATTTTTTGGTTTTTATTTTGATTTTATTATTTTTTTTTTTCTGAGGGATGTATATTGTTTAAATATTATGTCATACAATCAAAGAGATTTTTTTTTAAGGTTTTAATTAAAATTTTAAATGGAAAAAATTAATTGCAATTGCAACAAATTTTGAGATTTTTTTTGAAAATTATTAAAGATATATTTAAATTTTGTCTTTGTAAATTATAAATTGATATATTAGTATAGATTTGATATAAAAATATACCGTGAAGTGCAATATACTCGACTCACTTATGTTTAATATAATTTATTAATTATATTTAATATAAAAAATGGAATGTATGATTAACTAGTGACGTTATTACAAAATAGCAATTGCTATCTTGCTTGTGTTACTAGGCGTTAATTTTTATATACTCACAACTCTATGAACAAAGTAGGAAATATAACGGAGATAAAACAAAGTGTCTATTAAAAGTTTTATTTATTTTATTTTTATACAAATGTATATATATATATGTTAAGGTGAATGTCTACAGTTGGTATATGTGGATATTCCATTAGCGGAAATGGCGACATAAAAAATAAAAAAAAAAAAATGACAACTGCAAAGAAAAAAAAGATATAACAACGTCATCAACCATACCATAATTGTTATATCAATACCATAAATTATTATAGGTTAACCATTTATTGCATTTAATTTAACTTTGTTTTTTTTATATAAACATGTTTTTATTTGGTTATATATTCTTTTTTGTATATTTTAATTTACAATGATATATATACACTAAATGATTTAGTTCAAAGGTTAAATATTTGTAATGTAATTATAATTTTACATAAATATATATATTATAATCTTTAGCCTATAACATTTATCAATTTATTTTTTTTTTAATTTTTATTACTTTTGTTTAATATTTGTTAATTGTTTTTTTTTTTTGGAGTAAAAAATTTAGAATATTATTTAAAAAATATAAAATAGCACGTTATATTGATATGACGTCATTTTCCACGAGTTAAAATACCATACGCATGCGTATTTTACATATATTATACAGTACTGTACAGTATATGTCAATAACTACTAAACACGCGGTTTCATAAAGGTTAAACTATATTTATAAACAGAGTAAATATATTTATCTTTAAATAAGAAAATAAATAATCTTATATTTGTGTTAAATAATTTTTGGAAAAAAAAAAAAAAAAAAAACTTTTTTTGGTGAAATAATATACAAATGATTGCTGAGTAATTATAAAATTAATTTGTTAAATTATTTTCATCAAAAAATTTTGGTAATGTGATTATTTATTTATAATAAATATTATAAAAAAATTTTTTTTTTATTGTTAATAATTTATTATAATTGTCTTGAATTTAGTAATATAAATTAAAAAAAATAAAAAATAAATAAGAATATTTATTAAGTCTTTTGTTGATTATATTTAATAAATGTTCCATTTTGTAAATGGATGCATTATATATACAAAACGACATATTAAAACTTATGTATGTCGTTGATACTATAAGACATCCTGAACAAAGTTAGGGTCAAAACGTGTGATTCAAGAAATATATACGGGAGCATTGAATTTGCATAGGTAATGAAATTCGGGGTCGCGTACGGTCACACAAACTTCTGCACCATCGTTTTTTTTTTTTTTTTAACAATATTTTATTTATAATAATAATAATAATAAAATTTATTTACATTAATATTTTTTTATATGTTTTCAGATTTTTATACAAAATTATTTCATCATATTTTTCAAGAAGATATTTAATATTTTATTTTTAATATATTTATAAATCTCACTGCAATCAATGACAATAATTAAAATTAAATTTTAATATGATTAAATAAATGGCAGTTGATAAATTTTGAGATTCTATTTCCTGTGTGGCAATACTAAAAATAGAACGAAGGGCAATCACTAAAAAAAGAGAACATCAAGCTTTAAAAAAAGCTTTTTTTTTTCTTCAATAAATTTTTATATAAAAATAATAATGTTTATAAATAAAAAAAAAAAAAAAACAATAACATTATGAAAATTTATTATATAAATTATTATTTAATAAAAAAAAAAAAATTATATTAAATTTAATAAAATTTATTAAATTTTTTTATACAAAAAAATATAAAAAAGTAACAAAATAATTTAAATAAATAAATAATTATTATTGTAAAATATTATGTATTTTACTGTGTGAGATTATAAACGAGTCACGCTATCCCCACTGCTATTAAAGCTGGTAGTCGAGCAGCGTCAACATGATGAAAAATATATTGGTCTGGTCTAGTAGATAGAAACTCAAGAGAGAAATGGCAGTCGCCCTTGGATCGCATCAAAGTGTCATGCAGTTAAAGTAAAATAAAAAATTTTTCATACATTTTTTTTTTTTTTGCTATTCATCAAAAGTATTCAGCAATTTTTTTTTTATATAAGTTATTTTGTTTTATATTTAAAAAAAATTTATCAGTTATTTATAATTAATAATATTTTAATTATTTTTTTTTTTTTTATATATATTACTCCAAAAAAAAATGAGGAAAAAAACAGATGTCTAGAAAAATATTTTAAGGGTGCAAAATAAATTTAGAGAGTGATGGCGTCACATCTGAAAAAAAAAGCGGGTTTAGTAAAAAAATTTTTTAAGAAAAGCCAAGATTATTTAACAAACGCATAAAATCTGAGTTCATCGATTATATTAATATTATTTTTATTATTTTTTTTTAATTAATAAAAAAGTTTCTAAATAGTTACAGACATTGTGGGGACATTTATATCAACGGATATGAACAAGTGAGAGTTCAACAAATATAAGTGGGTTGACATTAAACAAATATATAAATTTATATTATACATAATTTTCAATTAAGACTAGTTAATATATTATTTATTTTTTTTTTTTTTAATTTTATTTTTCAAATGAAAATTATGTATGCATTGTTTAGTGGGTGTGACAAAATTTATTTAATTTAATACACTTTAGATTTTTTTTTTTTAATTTTTTTGTGTGTGTGTATTGAAAATATATTTGTCTTATCAAAATACAAGAGATAACATTCCTATAATATTTACCAGCGCCATCACTGGCATCACCAAATATAAAAAAATTAAATAAAATTAAATATATATATATATATGCATTTATTCGATTATGTAGTGGTACGCAGACAGCCAATATTTATGGCACGTGACTGACCTGCATATAATTAAAATTATATCACGTATATATATTATTTATATTTAATCAAAAAAAGAGAAAAAAATAAATACTTTTTTTTGTATTAATTTATACCTCGTGGTAGGAAAAAAAAAAAAAATAGAAAATAATTTTGGGTGTAGTTTTGAGTGTTTAAATAAATATTGAATTTATATTTAATTATAAATTTAATTTTATATTTATTAATAATATATTTAATTATTAATTTTTATTTATTTAATTTTGGATTTTTTTTTTTTTTAATTGCAATGTTTAGTATCAATTTTTATGCGCATGCTCATTTTTTTTCAAAACTATTTTTCTATACTAGATTTTGGGGAAATACTAGATTTATATTTACTTTAATTTATTTAAAATAAAAGCAACTAGATTCTGGTAATTTGTCAATGTGGTAATGATAAATTTATATTTTCTGATATAAAATTGTTGTAATATAGTGTCATATTAATTTTGATTTGTTAATTTGTCTTTTTTTTATTTTCATGTATTCAATCAACAACGAGAATCATCATTTTAATTTGGAATATAAAAATTCATCATTACACTATAATGGAATATAATATTTAATATATTTATATAGATATAAAAATAATAATATTGGAGCACGTGCCTACAGCCCCTTATCATTCCCTTGTCCGGTGTCAAGTTTTTCAACTGGACGGAGAACTGATAAGGGCCAGAAGGTTACATATTCATCGATGGAAAAATAAAATTTTTAATTAATTTAATAATAATATTTTTTAATAAATATTGTAAAAAATAATTATATAAATTTTATATTTTAATTAACAAATGTATTTTGACAATTTTATTTTGTACTTTTATTGTTGTAAATTTTTTTTTAAATAAATCTACAATTATAAATTGTATAAATAAAAAAATTATAATATTTATATACAGTATTTTTTTTTACTTTTCAGAATTATATAAATAAAAAGGAAGATAAAATTTTATATTAAATTGAGAATGACATAATCAATTAATTTTATTATATAAAATTAAATGTGAAATTGACAAGCATCACTCTTGTCATATGATTAAATTAAATAATCAAGTTGTATATTTATTCAAAACATAAAATTTAAATTTCAATAATTAAAAACATTTATTATTTTATATTAATTTATTTTGGTACAATTGGAATGTTTTTATGATCATTTGATATTTGATTATTTGTATTATTATCTGTTGTTAATTTTTTAATAATATATAATTTTTTTGATGTTGTTTTTTCATTAACAATTTGTTGTATGTCATTTAAATTTTGTTTTTTTATTACTTTATTTATTAATAATTCAGAATTATTAATTTTTGGTAATAATATTGTTTTTTTTCTTTTTGAATTTATTGGTAATTGATTTGTCATAATTATTTTATTGGTATTATCAATTGAAGGATTTATAATTGTTATTGGTGTAATTATTGGAATTATATTTGAATTTTCTGGATTATTTCCGGCTAAAAAATAAAAAAATATATAATTTTTTTTTGTTAAATAAAATATGAAATATTTAAACAAATTACCTGCTAATGCTTTTGTTACTGGACAATTTTTATGTGCTAATAAAAGAGTTTTTAAATTAGCAACTTCAAAACGTAATGAATTAACTTCATTTTGTAATTCTTTATTAATTGAATTAACTTTATTCATTGATGTTTCAAGTTGTTCAATCCAAGCTTTTCTTTTAGCTCTTGAACGCATTGAACTTGCACGATTTCTTTCAAGTATATCTAATTTTTTTTTAACATCATTTGATTGATTATTATTATTATTTGATGATGTTGTTATTTTTGTTGAATAATTTTCATTATCTTTTATATTTTTATAATAACAATTATTATTTTTATTAACAAGTTGTAATTTCTGTAATATAAATTAATTTAATTTATTAATTTTTTTATTACTGATTAATTCATCTCAAATACTGCATACATTACCGTTTTAATTGATGAATTACTCCATAAAATATCATTTGTTTTATTATTTGTATAACTTTCTAATAGATCATGATTTTGTGATGTTAATTCTTGCTGGCTATGATTATCATCAACATGTTCATTATCAAGACCTTGATCATTATTAAATCTATAAATATATATGTTTTAAAAATTAAAAATTTTTATAATAAATTTATATATTTTATTTTTTTATTAAACTTACGAAGATATTGCTGTTACTAATAAATTTTTTTCTTCTTGTATAACAATAGTTTCAGTATTATTTTTTGAAATTGTACTTTCTGTAGTTATTATAATATTACTTTTATTTTTTTCTTTAACATTATTATTATTATTATTATTATTATTAAATGTTATTGAATCATTAATAGTTATTGATGAATTTATTTTTTTGTCATCATCCATATGTGAAAATACTTGTGGTGTATGAAGAGTATCATCATTAATCTATAAAAATTAATAATTATTATTTATGTATTTTAAATTTTTAAAATAAATATATTAATTTAATTTTTTAAATATTTAATATACAAACATCATTTACTGTTAATGATTCTAATTTTCCTGATTCAACAGCTTTTCTAAATGTTTCTTCAAATGGATTTACATGTTGTAGATCTTGAAATAATCCTACTTCATCACAATTTCTCATAAATCTTGTTGGTGTTGGTGTTTGATCTATTAAATATTTTAATATTTATTATTAAATATATTTTATCTTATAAATAAATATACTTACCAATAAAATTTGAAGGTTTTCCATTTCCAAGATTTAACATCATATTATGTTTTGTTTTATGAACAACTAAATGATCTTCATTTGTAAAACTCTGTAAAAATTGAATTTAATAATAATTAAAAATTTATTTATTATTATTAATATAATTTAACTTACCATATTACAACCAACAAAAGTACAACCAAATGGTTTTTCAATATGATTCATTATGTAGCTTGTTAGTTTTATAATCAAAATAATTTAAAACTATTTTTTTATTTATTAATTTTTACAATAATTTTATTTACAATTTTAATATAAATAAAATAATAATAATATATATATAAAAAAAATAATGTAAATAGCGTTTTGAAGTAAATACTTGGAATAAAACTTTTAATATTTTTAAAAATAATAAATTAATAATTTTAGTTAATTAAATGTTACGAGTGGTTAAAAAATCACAATTTAATATATTAAATATCTAATGACATAATCTTAAATAAATTATAAAAACTAACAATAAATAAATTGAAATAAAAATTGACAGTGGTTGACAGGTTAACAGCTGATGAATTTATTTATTATTTTTTTTTTGTTATCTTTCTCTCTCTCTCTATTTTTCCATCATGGCGTCGTTAAATGCGTGCGCATCTTTTAAATTTTAGCGGGTTATTTAAATTTTAGCGCTCAATTTTAAAATTCAAAATACCAATTAATTTTTAAAAATACAATTTATTTTTTCAATAAAATATTGATAAAATTTTTGATAATTAAATTTTATCAAAAAAAAAAATACCACAAATTTCTAACAAAATTAATAATTAATTTTACATGAAAATTTTTAATTTAAATTTGAATAATATATGTAGAAAAAAAAAAACCAAATTATTATTAAAATAAAAGTGCAGTTATATCTTCAAATGAAAGAGAATAAATAATAATAATAATAATAATAATAATAATAAAAAACGAATAATTTCACTGCAGTGTCTTGGGAGTGTCTTTGAAAAAGATCCAATACCCACTGATCATGTGGTTTGTATTATAGAAAGTGAGACGAAGAAGAGGAAGCTGAATAATACCTCTTAAAATACTTATTCATGTGACGAAGTTTCTGTTCCTCATCAGTAGACAGTCGTGTTTCAAGAAGTTTCAATCATTTTATCCCTGAAATGTTTTTATAAATTTACTTTCACGTATTTATTCAGTGCTACATTACGAGACATTATATATTATTATTAATAATTATTATATTAAATTATTTAAATTGGGTAAGTTTAATCAAATCATATCAATAATATAAATTGTTAAATATATTAAATTATTGTGTTGCTATTTTAATTCAAGTTTTACAATGATAAAAAAAAAAAAAATGAAAATTTAAAAATATATTTCAATTAAATTTGATGCTTTTTTTTTTTGAATATTAAAATTTTATTAAATTAATTTGTTTAATTAATTATAATTTATATTTATTTAAATTTATTATAAATAACAAAGTCAAGATTAAATTAAAAAAATTCAAGATCATGGCAAAGGTGAAAGTGCCCTTGGTTATTGGTAATGTTAAAATGCCAACGTGTATTATTTATTCTTACTTATACTTTCTTTCTTTCCCTTTCAATATTTTTTTTCTTTTTCGTTTTCAATTATTATTATTTTTTTTTTCCTTTCACTACAAAAAAATAATATATCTATTATATTAATATTATATTTTAAATATACTTATATTCAAAATATATATTTAAATTTTATCAAACAAAAAAAAAAAAATAAAACTTTAATTAGATAATAAATTTTAGATAATTTAAATGTTTTTTTTCTTTTTTATTATATCTTTAAGTAAAATTTCTACAAAATCTACCATACAAGTTGAAAGTTTTAATGCGATTATAAAAAAAAATAAAAAATATCATCAAAAAATAAATAAACTTTCACTGATGATGATTCTATTGAAAGTGACTCATCTTGGTTATTTTTTTATGTTATTTTTTTTTTTATATCATTGTATTTTTTTTATATGCAATGGTATTAGTCAAAGTTATAAATATATATATATATTTTTTTTTTACATGTAGAGCATTCACTTGTCGGTACAGTGAACATTTTATTACTTTTATACAATAATAAGTATACTGAAAGGTGTTCTACTTATTTTTCAGTGGCCTGCTTTCGTGTCCTACTTATTTATATATGAATATAACAACTTTATAACTTGTCACAATAATTGATATCAATGAAAACAACAAATGCTGATTAAAAATCATCCCTTAAATTATGAATTTTTTTTTATAATAAAATTTAAACAATTACTATTTGTTTAAAAAAAAAATAATAATTAATGAAATATGTGGAATATCAATGATGAATATCATCTGTAATAAATGATAAAAAAAAAAAAGAAAAATATTTATATTTATATATAAAATAATTAATGATATTATTATTATTATTATTTTCATTATGAATTTAAAATTTTTATTATTGACTATTTTGATACCCTCAATATCAACCTCAACAAATCAAAGAAGAAATAATAAATATTTATCAATTACAAGTAAGATTAACAATTAATATTGATAAATGATTTTTATTTGTATATATTTTAAATTAATTTAATAATTTTTTTATTTTTCAGATACAAATGATGTTGATGATGACAGTAACAATGAAATATTTACAAAAGAATCACGTTTTTTTGATGAAATTGGATGTGAGTATTTTTATTTATTTATTTATTTATTTATTTATTTAATAAATTTTTTAGTATATATTATATATTTTTTTTAAATTTATTTTTCACAAAAATATTTTAAAGTGCATGTTATTGAAATAAAAAATTGATTTATATATATTTTTAAATTATCAAAATGATATAGGTTTTTTTTATTGTTAAAATAATATTGAAAAAATATTAAATTTATGATTTTTTTTTATTTATTGTTAAAAAAAATATTTATAAAATAGATAATATTGCCTACTTGGCACGAAAGAGAAAGGGACCATATAATTTTTAAAAAAAGAGACACTATGTGCATTCTTGACGACAAAAAAATTTCTTATTTTTTAAAGCGGCAAAAAAAAAAAAAATAAGCCATGCGTGCAAATAGGCGACACGCAAACTTGCTTCAATTTTATTTATTTTTTGCATTGATTCACTCATATTTTAAATAAATATGTAAGTATATATTAAATTTTTATTTATTTATATTGAAAAAATATAAATAATATAGTTTAAATTGATTTTTTTATATTAAAAAATATTTATATTTATTTTTATGACATTAAAATTAGTTAAACTATAATTATATTTTTTTTTATTCAGAAATTTTTTAATTAGGTTTTTTTTTATTTATTTTTTAACTGTAACTTTCAAGGTGTAATAATTTTAAATACTTCCTGATTGCATTAATTTTTTAACTAAATTATTATTATCATTTTTTTTTTTTTTTTTTTTTTATTTTTAATTAACAGTATCATATATTGTCATAAAATATATTATTGAATAAATAATTTAATATAAATTTCTATAAAGAAATTATAAAAATAATAATTTAAAAAATATTTAGAAAAAAAAAATCATGTAAGATATAAATTTGTCTCATAAAAAATTATATAAAAATTGTATATCTATTTGGTAATAATTTTTTTAAACCGGTTAATAAAATATTTTTAAAAAAATAAATAATAAAATCAAAAATAATAGGTTTATATCTTATTTTTATATATTTATTATAATTTATTATTGTGGAGAAGGGATTTTCATTAGCTCCTAGATTTTTAAGAGGAAGAAGAAGAAACCAACGGGAAAGCTAAACCTGGTGAAAGCAAGACACTCACTTGAATGTGCTGGATTATAACAGACGACATTTGTAGCCTGATAACGTCGTCCACGTGGATAACAAATTTTTTTTTTTTAATTTTTTTTTTTTTTTTAATTTTTTAAACTCAAAAGTGTTTTAAACTTTTAATAAAACCAAAAAAAAAAAATACTAGAAAGTGTAATACAAAATTATTTAAAATATTAATAAAAAAAAATTTAGAAATATTTTAAATAATGATTGTTTTAAATAATTACAATAAATAAATAAAGTGATTAAAAAAAATTATATAAAATGAAATTAATAATATTATTATTATCATTGACAATTGTACAAGGACGTAATAAAATAATTGAAAATAATGAAAGTAGATCAAATGAAAATAATAAATATAAAAATTGGAATACAGATGATAGAGAGAAATTTATAACAATTAAAAAACAAGATAAAAATATATATAATGAGGACAATAATAATTTAAATGAATTATATGAAATATATAAAAATTGGAAATTAAATAATAAAGAATTTAAATTAAATGAAAATAATAATAATGAAAAAGATGATAAAAAAAAAAATATTATACAATCAAAATTAATTGATGATGATTATACAGAGCATGATAATTTACAGTTATTTAATGATAATAAAAATACAATAATTATTAATGATGATGATAATAATAATATTGAAAAATTATTAAATGATTTACATAATGATTTAGAAATTTTTTATAAAAATAATAATTATAATATTAAAAATAATAGACGTGGTAAAAGACGACAATTATCAAGTGAAGAACAAGGATATTTATTAATTGAAACATTAAAAAAAAAAAATAATAATTATACTGATAATATTGATGATATACGTGGTCATCATGAGACTAATCTTCAAACTGGAATAATGGATATGCTTGGTAGAAGTATGTCACATTATTATCATATTTTTTATTTGTGTATTTTTATAAATAATATTATAATAACTGTGATGATAATAATAATAAATAATAATAATAATATAGTGCGTGAATTTTATATTTTACAGCTTGATGTTTTTTTTTTTTTTTTAAACACAAAATAAACTGTTATATTTTATTTTATTTTTTTAACTATTTTTTATGTGCGTTTTGTGATGATTCAAATAATTATGACATTAATATTTTTTTTATTACTTTCTAAATAATTTTTATTATTTTTTTTATTCATTGTTATTATATTTTTTATATAATTATTTTATTAATATATTTTTGTTGTTGTTTTTTTTTTTTTTCAGTGATACCACAAACATGCAAATATAAAGGTGCAAAATTTGAATGTGGATTAAGTATTAGCTGTGTACTTGCTGGTGGAAGACCAGTTGATTTATGTTCTGGTGGATTAATATGGAGTTGTTGTGTTGATGATGATGATATACCAGAAAAAGAAACATCAAAACCAACTTTATCATTATTACAAAATGCCAGTAAGTATTATTCAAATAAATTAAATATAAATATTTCATTTATAAATTAAATTTGTATAATATTTTATTAAAAACTTAATTTTTTTTATTTAATTTTTTTTCAATAATAATTAATATTTTTAATAATTAAAATAGTATATAATAATTAAAAATAAAGAATACTCCTCTAGAAGAGATAAATTTTAGCATTTTCATTGAATCTTGCCAATCAACGACCATTTGTGGATGATGATGTGAGGATTTATGAAAATGGATTAGGATTACAACGACCATATAATAGACCAAATAATTATCAACATCTAAATCGTCCACAATATCATAATTATCATAATAATAATAATAATAATAATGATAATAATGATAGTAATTATGAATCAACATATACATCTTGGGAACATGATAATCATAATGAACTTTTATATGATCGTCCTAATTTTATTAATCGACCAGATATCAACAATATCAACAATATAAATAATAATAATAATAATAATCATCATCATGATGAAGAAATTGATACAAATCATCAAATAATTAATTATGGAAATAATGAAGATTTTTCATCATACGGTCAGGAATTAATTCAACTGTCATCGATTATATATTTTATATATGCACATCTATATTTATTTATTTATACAAGTGCAAAAAAAAAACAAATTGGTTCAATGGATTTATGCAAATAACATATATTTTTTTTTTAATTAATTTTTTTTAGCTTTATCTTTTTGACTTTCTCTGTTCACCCACTTGATGACTCTATTAGGCATGGCCACTTTTTCCTTCTATTTGTAGAAAAAAATAAAATAAAATAATTAATAATACATGACTAAATGACGTCGTGACAAAATATATTATTTAAATTGAATTTATGATATTGTGGATATTAAAAATATTCAACTGACAACCATACAAAACAGTTTGAATTTGTTGCCATGATTGGCTAATTCGACAATAAAACATACAACGACATGGTTCTGTACGTTTCATGCCTTAGAAAAATTAATTATATAGTAGTTTTTTATTTATTTTTTTAATTATTATTCCACCTGCTTGGCAATGATAAAGTTAAAAAATGTTGTATATATATATTTTTTTTTTATTTACTGTTGAAGATTTTTTTATAATTATTATGGCACATGACATATTTTACCATGCCTCACATTCTATTTTATAATTTTCTTTTGTTAATTTTTTTTTTTTTAAAATAATTTATTGATATTATTTGTTGTTTTTATTTATTATTAATTATTTCAGGTTGTGGTGAATTATATACAAGAAGTAATAGAATTGTTGGTGGACATAGTTCTAGTTTTGGCAGTCATCCATGGCAGGTAAGAATATATATTACTTGATAAAACAATAACAAAAGATTATCTTTATATATATAATTATGTATTATGGAAATTTTTTTATATGATACTTTGAATTGTATTTTTATTTTACAGTTTAATAATAATACAATACTGAATTTAAAATAACTGTAAAAATTTTATCTTAATTTATAAATCTATTTTCTTTAAAATATGCTTGTTTTTTTTTTTTTTTTTTTTTTTTTTTTGCTGGAGAAAGTAATTGATCTGTAAAAAAAAAAAAATATAATTATATCTACATGATGTTTAAAAAAAAATAACTACATGTATTTTTGTTTGTTTTTTTTTTTTTTTTTTCAGGCTGCAATTATTAAATCTGGTTTTTTGTCAAAAAAACTTTCATGTGGTGGAGCACTTTTAAATAATCGTTGGGTTGTTACAGCAGCTCATTGTGTTGCAACGTAAATATATTTTTTTTATAATTATAAAAATTTAATTTAATTTATTATTAATAAATTAATTTTTTTTTTTTTTTTTCTTTTAGTTCACCAAATAATAATTTAAAAGTACGTCTTGGTGAATGGGATGTTAGAGATGCAGCTGAAAAACATATACATGAAGAATATAATATTGAAAGAAAAGAAGTAAATTAATAATTAATTAATTAAAAAATTTAAACAATATATATATATATAATTTAAAAAAATTTATTTGGTTATTTTTTAAAAGGTACATCCTCAATATTCACCAATGGATTTTCGTAATGATGTTGCTTTAGTTAAATTATCAAAATCAGTTGCATTTAAACAACATATTGTACCAGTATGTTTACCAGCAAAAACATTAAAATTAACTGGTAAAACAGCAACAGTTGCTGGTTGGGGACGTACACGTCATGGACAAACATCAGCACCAACTGTATTACAAGAAGTTGATGTTGAAGTTATACCAAATGAAAGATGTCAAAGATGGTTTAGAGCTGCTGGAAGAAGAGAAACAATACATGATGTATTTATATGTGCTGGTTATAAAGAAGGAGGAAGAGATTCTTGTCAAGGTGATTCTGGTGGACCACTTACAATGTCAGTTGAAGGAAGACATGTATTAATTGGTTTAGTATCATGGGGTATTGGTTGTGGTAGAGAACATTTACCTGGAGTTTATACAAATATTCAAAAATTTGTTCCTTGGATTGATAAAGTTATGAGCTGAATAAATAAAAAAAAATTCAAATGTTTTTTTTTTTTTTTAATATTTATATCAATATCAATTTTCAGCCAATTGTACCAAAGTTTTTCTTTACATTATTATTATTATTTCTTTTTTTATTTTAAATCAATACATTTAAATATTTATATATTTGTAAAATAATTAGTTTATTTATTATTATTATATATATATATTTTTTTTTCCATCATAAGTTGAATATTTTTTTTTTATATTAAAATTAAAATAAAATTTATTAAATAAAAACAAAAAAAAAGAAATTAAATTATTAATTAAACAAGTCAATTTATATAAAATTGTGTAAAATACTTAAATTTATTTTTTAAATAACAAGTCAATTTCTTTTATTATTTATTTGAAGTAATTCTAGTGAGATAAGAAATTAAAAAAAACTTTATTTTATTTTTTTTTTTTATGTACATATATAGATACATTATTTTTGAAGAGATATCACGTACTAAGGTATTGATAGTACAGGCAGTCACGAATCAACGATTATAGAAATTTTTATATATGCCAGTCATCATAGGTGAAGTAAAAGAGGGGTTGTTTAAGCGTTAGTCACGGGATAAGTATTTTTTTAGTTTTAATATAACAAAGCTTACAGTATTTCGTGACTTGAACTTTCAATCTGACTTTTGTTACAAAAGAAATAGAAAAATAATTATTTAAAAAAAAATTTTTATTATTAAAATATTTAATTGACAATATGTTAAAATAATTATTAAATATTGATTAAATATTTACAAAACAAAAAAAAAAAAATTATGGTAAGTTTTAATATAATTATTTTAAAAAAAAATTAATGTAACAATGTCATTTGGTAATTTGTACATGATTATAACTGTTACAGAATTATTTGATGATATAAAATATAAAATATATTTATGTTTAATTTTTAATTTAATAAAATGATTTGTGTAAAAATATAATTGAATCATCATGTATTTAAATACACAAGGTACATATTATTTTTATAATATAATTATTGTACATGATTTTCTTAAAAAAAAATACATATAAGTATATATATTGTCTCATCATTCACATATATAATTTATTATTTTAGGGTTTTTAAATTGCTGTTATTTTAAATGTCAAGTATATTATTTGAGTTATGAAGAGAAAGTTATTGTATTTTTATTTAATTGTTTTATTTAAATTATAAAAAATAATGCGTTTACAAGAAATATCAAAAAAAATGCTTGCTAAAAGAAGAAAAATTTGTGTTGATACACAAACTGATAATTTATCAACAATAAGAGTTAAAGATGTTGCAATAACAGTTGAAGAACCAAAAATTTTTTTAAAAGATGTATCAATATTAACTGATATTTATGAAGAATATAATAATATATTACCATTTAATAAATTTGTACCACGTGTTAAAGAAATATCTACAACAACAAATGATTTACCAAATTTATCTGTATTAAAATTTAAAGATGCATCTAATATTACTGATCATTTTAATAATCAAAATGATGATGATGATGATATTTTATATAATTTACAAAATGATTTTAAAAATTATTTTTCATTTAATAATAATAACAATGATGATGATAATAAAATATCATCAACATCATCAAATACAGATAATTCAATATTTAAAAAAAATATTTATAAATGGACAAATGAAAAAGCTTCACAATTTAATAATAATGATATTAATTCAAATGATTATTATTATATTAATAATAATAATAATAATGAAAATAAACAAAAATTTAAAAAAAAAAAAAAAGATTGACATTCAACTTATGAATATTTTGATTCATCAAAAATTATTTATAAAAATATTGATAATCATGATAATAGTAATATTGTTACAATAAATTTACCAAATATGATGAGTATAACAATGAAATCAAATAAACAATTAGAATCAAAAATTCAAGTATTTAATAAAAATAATTATAATTCAATTTTTAATATTGATGATAATTTTACATCAATTACAAATAATATTGATTTAAAATTACCAATAAATAAAAATAATATTAATGATGAATTATTAAAAAATAATAATATTCATGATTTTGATTTAACTTCATATGATGCATGTTTAAATACAATAAAAAAACTTGAATATTTTATAAATAAAATTAATGATAAAAAAAATATAATTACATCTGAAACTGTTAATAAAAATATACAATCAAATGTGTGCCAATTTCAAAATGACATACAAAATATAAAATTTTTAACAAATAAAAATTATGATTTAATTGATGATGATAATAATAAAAATATTAATAAATCATTAATAATTTCTAATTGTAATATTTTTAATAATAATCAAACATTTAATGACAATGCTTGTCATGCCAAATATTCAAATAATTTTAATCAATTAAAAAATACACCTGTAATTATTAAAAAAAAATTTAAAAATCCATACAGTCCTCGTAATATATTTTTAAAATTTCTTAATGAAAGACGTAAACTTGTTACTGAAACTTTTGACAATGATAACTTTTAAAATTTATATATATTAATTATAAAATAAATTATATTTTTTTTAATTTTAATTATATTAATTTAATTTTTATTTTAAAAAACATAATAATAATGTATAAAAAATTAAATTAAATAAAATATTTATGATGATGCTGATGATGTATTATTTATTTTAAAAAAAATTTAGTCAACATCATTATATCTAGGATATTTTTTCAATTGATTTTTATATAGGTATATATTATAAATCCAAGATCTAGAATTGCTGGATGTTGTTGGATTCACAAGTACAAATTTATGATATATTTTAGCATTGTTTCATATATTATCAATGAATTATATTTTATTATAATATTTATGTAATGATATAATATTATTGTAAATTGTATTGTTATAAATAATATAAATTTTTAATTAAATAAATATTACTGCACATGTGCAAAGCAATTTAAACCTCCCACTTGGATATTAGAATGACACATATTTTTACATTTTAGATTTTACACAGACAACACATACAAATCTATTTCAATTCCAAAAAGATCACCTGCTCAATACAGACAGACACACAAATCAAAATCAAAAATACAAAAATAAATAAAATTTATTAATTTTTTTAATAAAATATATATAAAATAATAAAAAATGGGTGTTGATAAAGATAGTGAACAAATGGTACTGTTATTATTACCTATTGATGTTGATGAATCTGAAAAGAAACAAATTGTCAATGAGGTTAATGATAATGTCACCAATATGAAAATTGTCAGTCACTTTGATTGTAAGTATTAAATTATTTTTTTAATTATATAAATAAATATTTATTATTATTGTCATTATTATTAATATATTTTTTTTTATTTTAAATTACAGCAAATACAGAAAAATCATCATTAAATATGATTATTTCATTTGTACCATGTCAAGATGATTCATCAATAAAATTACATGAAATTTTAAAACCAGGTGGTTCAATTATTATTTATAAAATAATTGATTCATCAATAAAAACTGAAAATTTATTTACTGATGATATATCAAAACTTCGTTTAGCTGGTTTTCGTATTAAAGAAAATAAAAATATTTCTATATCATCAAATATGAAAATTTGTGATGTTATGAAAATTAATAATTCAGATGTTAAATTATATTCAGTTGAAGCTGAAAAACCAAATTATGAGGTAAAATTAAAAAATATGTAATTATTTATTTATTTATTTTAATTTATGTTATTATTTAAAGATGGGTTCATCAGTAACACTGTCATTTGCAACAAAACCAAAATCAACAGTTTGGAAATTAGATGATGTTGTTGATGATGATTTAATTGATGATGATGATTTATTAGATGAATCTGATAAAGTTAAACCAACTGAAACATCATTAAGAGGTATATATTTTATAATTAAAATTATTTTATGATAAATACAAAAATTAATAATAATATTTTTCTTTAAAAATTGAGTTTGTGGAACAACTGGTAAACGAAAGGCTTGCAAAGATTGTAGTTGTGGTTTAGCTGAAGAATTAAATGGTGAAAAAGTTGATGA
The DNA here is from genome assembly GCA_011426435.1 of Lysiphlebus fabarum. Classification (NCBI taxonomy): domain Eukaryota; kingdom Metazoa; phylum Arthropoda; class Insecta; order Hymenoptera; family Braconidae; genus Lysiphlebus; species Lysiphlebus fabarum. Next base: position 110,073 of record WSYQ01000242.1, on the reverse strand, counting down.
AGAACCAAAAAAATCATCTTGTGGTAGTGTAAGTTATCATTTTAATTATTTTATCAATTTCTTTATTTTTATATATATATATATATTAATTGATTATATATTTTGTTTTTTGACAGTGTTATCTTGGTGATGCATTCCGTTGTGCAAGTTGTCCTTATCTTGGAATGCCAGCATTTAAACCAGGTGAAAAAGTATTACTACCAGATGTTTAATTTAATATTGATCATTTTATCAAAAAAAAATAAAAACAATTATCAAAAATGTATTTTTTTTTTCTTAAATGTTATTTTTTAAATAATAGAAGTAATAAATAAAGATGAAAAAGTAAAAAATTAATTTTATCAAATTGTTATTTTATATTGTTAAAAAAGATTCACCAAGTGATAAAAAATAACATACTAAAGATAATTTGTTTGAAAAAAAAATACATAGAAATTATATTTAATTAATTGTAAAAATAATTATTACTTTAATTTTTTATTTTATTCAATAAAAAATTTGCCATAAAATTAAGGTGATTTTATAACTGACTGAGTGAAAAAAACATTAAAAACATAAAATTCCCTAGATGTTATTGCGCATTGGTATAAAATCACCTTAATAATATACATATCGCAAAGTGTAAACAACACTTAATCAAAATAAAAAAAAACAAATATGAATACCATTTGTAAATATTTATATTCTAAAATAGTAAAATAATATATATTAACATTTATTTAAAAGAAAAAAGAAAATTATTATTAATTATTAAGTCAAAATAACATAAATAATGAGTATATTAATTTCTACAAATAATGGATCATTAATTTCAAATACAATTTATTCATAATAATTTTAATAATATAATAACATTAGATATTAAAAATAAATTTTTTAATAATTATCAAATTAATGATAATAATATTGAAGCAAAAAATGCATCTGATTATTTTTATAATAATACATTTAATGAACAAATAGAATTTTATGGATCAAATACAACAAATAATTCTGTTATTAAAATAATAAATGGTATTAATTATGTATTTCCAAATGAATGTAAATTTTATTGTTATGATGTAAGATTAATATCTAAAAAAATTGATTTAAATAATCAATATGATTTTATATTGATGGATCCACCATGGTGGAATAAATTTATAAGAAGAAAAAAAGAAACTAAAGCTAGGTCAGAAAAATGTAATTATTATTATTACTAAAATAATTGAAATAATTGTTTTATTTATTATATTAATATTTTTATTATTTATTTTACAGTTATCAAATGATGTACAATGATGAACTTGTTGATATACCAATACCTAAATTATTAACAATAAATGGTATTGTTGGAATATGGTGTACCAATGCTAAAAGTCATTTGAATCATATTGTTGATGTTATGTTACCTGCATGGGGAATGAAAGTTATTGCCACATGGTACTGGGTTAAAGTAAGTAACAAAATAAATATTGCTATTTTATATTAAATTTTTTTTTAATCAATAATTGATTATACATTTGTTTATAGGTAACACAATTTGGTGATCCTATTTGTGATTTTAATTATAAAATGGGTAAACAACCTTATGAATTATTAATATTTGGAGCAAAAATTGATAATAATGATTTTAAAATTCCTGATAAATGGTTATTAGTTAGTGTTCCAAGTTCTGTACATTCTCATAAACCACCTTTAACAGGTATTATTTATTTTAATATATATTTTATATATTTTATTTGAATAAATATATAATTTTTTGTTTATTTTAATTGTAGAAATAATGGAATCATATTTACCAAAAAATCCAAATTGTTTAGAAATTTTTGCAAGATATTTACTTCCACGATGGACCAGTTGGGGATTAGAAGTATTAAAATTTCAAAATATAATATTATATAATTCTAAAATTAAAGATGAAGTTAATAATCATGATACTTTTAACTAACTAAAACTATTTTTATTTATTCCATGTGTATTTTTTTCATATGATATTTTAATAATTTATAAATTGCAAAATGTGTTATAAATATGCTTAAAATAATTAGAGCATAATAATATATTAATTATTTACTTCATGTTTAACATGTAATAATTATTTAAATATTAAGATTAAAATTTTACTTGTTCAAAATAATAATTTAAAAAAAAATGACCTTGAATTTATAGAATAAATTAATTGAAAAAAAATGGCTGAAATGATACCCACTCTAATGATGAGATAAAAAAAGGAGGGAGGGTTTACATAGTTTGAGGTATAATGGCTTTCATTTAATATGATATACGTGTAAATGCCAGGCGCCAGTCATCTAGTCCAGCACTATTTTATATTGCACAGGACAATTTATATGATAATAAATCAAATAGTTATACCTATATCATATAATCATTGTGTTAAATATTAACAATCTTATGTTAAAATAAAAATCATATATCATTTTTATAGTTAAAAGAAAAAAAAATTGACCATGGTAAGTTTTGTTTTGACATAAAATAATATAGATATTTATATATATATATATTTAATATATTCAATGTAAATAAATAATTTATTAATTAAATAACATAACCTTATTTATAAATAATAAATATTTTTTAGTTAATAAATTATTTTTTAATAATTTTAAAAGTTGACAGTTTTTTTTTTGTTTATTTAAAATTAATGATTGAATATAAAAATATAGGTATATATATTTATCTTGTATTTATTTATATATTGTTTTTTAAATACATAAATATTTTAATAATAAATTAAATGAATTTTTGAATTTTTAGCAAGAAGGTTTAAGATATCGTATGAAAAAAACAACAAAATTATCAAAAGATAATATTTATGATAATTCATTACCAATTGGAAAAAGAAAAATTGATTATATTTATGATACTCAACATCTTGTATTTGTTATAATTTTTTTTATAATAATATCATTAATTGTAATAATATTTGAAAAAAAATTACCAGATGCAAGATATATTGATGATGAAGATATATATACTGGTCGTTTTATTGCTGAACGTGCAAAAAATCATCTTATTAATTTAACATCAATTGGACCAAGAGTATCTGGAAGTTATGAAAATGAAATATTAGGTGTTAATTTTTTTAATAATACAATTAATAATATTATTAAAGGATCAAATAAAAATTTTAATATTATAATTGATATTGATAGATACAGTGGTGCATTTCCATTAAAATTTTTAGATGGTATGACAAATGTTTATAGAAATGTACCAAATGTTATTGTTAAAATTGAACCTAAAAAAAAAAGTAAATATAGTTTATTATTAAATTGTCATTTTGATACATTTACTGATAGTCCTGGTGCATCAGATGATGGTGCTGGTTGTGCTGTTATGCTTGAAATATTAAGAATAATAACACACAGTACAATACCATTAAAACATAATATTATATTTTTATTTAATGGAGCTGAAGAAAATATATTACAAGCATCACATGGTTTTATAACACAAAATAAATGGGCAAATGAAATTAAAGCATTTATTAATATTGAAGCATGTGGTGCTGGTGGACGTGAATTATTATTTCAAGCTGGTCCAGAAAATACATGGATTGTTGAAATTTATTCTAAAACAGTACCATATCCTTATGCATCATCATTAGCACAAGAAATATTTCAAAGTGGTATTATTCCTGGTGATACTGATTTTCGTATATTTCGTGATTTTGGAAAAGTATCTGGTGTTGATTTTGCATGGTCAAAAAATGGATATGTTTATCATACAAAACTTGATAATATTAATCAAGTACCACTTGAATCACTTCAAAGAACTGGTGATAATCTTCTTGCTTTAACACAAAAAATTATAATAAGTGATTATTTAGGTAATAAATCACTTCAACAAAGTAATGAAAGTCCAGTATTTTTTGATTTTATTGGTGCATTTGTTATTTGTTGGCCTCAATATATTGCTAGAATTGTTAATTTAATAAGTTTAATTATACAAATTTATTCAATTTATCTTAATATTAATTATGCTAAAAAAGGTAATAAACTTATAAAATTATTAAGAAAATTTAATATTAAATTTATATATTAATTAATTAATAATAAATAATAATTTTTATTTATATAGATATTAAAAGTTCAACATATATTAAACAAATATTTTATTGTATTGGAATTATATTAATATCATGGTTATTATCACTTGCAACAGTAACTTTTATTGCTTTAATATTAACTAAACTTGGTAATGTTATGAGTTGGTATGCAAAACCAATATGGTTATTTTTTTTATATGTTTGTCCAACAATTTCAACATCAATGATATGTTTTTTATTTGCTGGAAATCGTCAAAAAAAAGTAATCATTAATTTTATATATCATTTTAATTGTTTTTGTTTATATATTTAATTTAATTTTAATTATTTAATTTATTTTTAAGGTCGTCAAATCTTCATGGATATTATATCATATATATTGTGATGCATACAGTTTAATGTGTATGTTTGCACTTTTATTATGTATTATTATGGAAATAAGATCTGGATTTATTCCATTACACTGGATTATATTTCCTGCTGTTGGAAATATTTTAAGACATATATTTCTCTACAAATGGAAAGGTAAATTAATTATAATTTAAATAATTTATTTTCATCATTTATATTTAAATAATAATTATTTGTTTATTTTTTTTTTTTTTTTTTAGACTGGAAATGGTTGTGTTATCAAATTGGAATTTTAAGTATACCATATATACAATCATTTTATTTGGCAATTGGTGCTCTTTATTTATTTATACCAATTATGGGAAGATCAGGTACTAGTATTAATTCAGAAGTTATTATTGCTAATATGCTGTCAATATTATTCTGTCTACTACTAAGTTTTACGGTAAAAAAAATATTTATATATAAAATTAAATATGAATTTATCAATTTTATAAAAATTATTTTCTTTTACTTTACAGATGCCAATAGTTGTATTAGTTAAAAATTCAGAAAGAATTATAAGTTTTATAACTGGATTGTATCTTATATCAACAGCTGTACTTATTCTTACACCTCTTGGTTTTCCATACAGTGATGATATTTTATCACCAGCACCACAACGTTTTATGATTGTTGTATGTTGTTTATTTATTTTATTATATTATATTATTTAATGAATTATTATTTAATGTTAATTTTGTATTTTAGCATGTTCAAAGACAGTATTATGATTTAAGTGGTACACTTCAACATTCAGGAACTGGATTTTGGATAGTTGATATGGATATGAATAGTCCACATAGTTTAAATGATATTGTATCAGAAATTGATGTTGCTGTATCAACAGCAAAAGATTGTATTGAACATTTATTTTGTGGTTTACCATATTTATTACCTGTTACATCATTTTTATGGTAAATAATAATTTTTTATTTCTAGTTTTTAATACAATTTTAATAAATATAAACCTGTATTAATTTATTAATTTTTATTATTAGGAAAACAAGTTGGATTCCTGGACCATCACCATTAATAAATATACCAACAAAATTAGATGTTATATCAAAAACATTTAACAAAGATATTGTTACTTTTAATTTTAATATAACAGGTAATATAATATAACATATATTTATTATTTTTAATTTTATAATATTGTATAATAATTAATTATTTTATTATTGTATAAATTTAGGTCCAGATCATATTGGAATAATAATATCTCCATATCAAAAAGTTGAATTACATAATTGGTCAGTGGTTGATAATATTAAAGTACCAGCTGAAAAATGGAATGACAGAGAAGTTTATTTTATATATTATGCTTGTGCAATTGATTGTATTCCATATAATTTTTCAATTGATTTAAAAATTAAAAATAATTATCGTGGTCCATTTTTAACAATTGCATTGGCTGGTCATTTTATGCATGGTGAATATAAACAATCACAAAGATTCAAAAAATTTGTTGATAAATTTCCACCATGGACAGTTACAACTTCATGGACAGCTTCATATACTTCATGGGAACTTTAATGATAGCTATAAATTTTTATAAATATATAGATCAAATGATAAATAATTCAAGCATTTATTAAATAACAAAAAAATAAAAATTATAGTCATATAAATATAGACTATTTAATATAAAATTTAATATATTATAATTGATTTAATGCGAACGTAGTTTGCTTGTGAATATTTTGTAATAAAAAGTTTTGTAATATATTTATAATTTAATGTTTTAATAATATTAATTTAATTAAAACATTATTATAAATATACTAATTAAATTCTCATATAGAATACTAAAAAATAATAGAAAAAATAATTTATATTAGCAGCAAAATATGCAGAGTAAAGCTCAAATGGAGTTAAACACTAGCTTCAATTTATATTTATAGATATAGTACAAAAAAAAATATATCAATTTTTTATGTTTAATATTATTTTAGATTTAATATTAAATAATTTTCGTTTATTTATTTTAAATAGCACAATTAATTATCATGAAAAAAACTTATCGAAATAATATCTAATCAATTAAGTATTTGAAAACAAAAAACAGCAACTTTTTAACAAACAGTTTTTTTTTTTTATAATTAAAAAATTCAATTAAATTTAATTATATCTGGCTGTAATTAATTTATAACTCACATTGTTTTGGAAGATAACAATATTGATGTATAAAATGAGCTTGTAATAATAAGTAAAATAAATTCCAAATTATAAAAAATACACTTTGACTATATTTTATTTGTAATCCACTTGATTTAAACTTTTCAGCATTTGTTTATAATTGAATCGAACATTTTTCGAAGATTGAGAAGACCTTCACGCTTATTCTATGTTCCTAATACAATTTGAAATTAAATTTTCGAAAAAATTTTGAATTTGTATCAGGCGAATAAAATGACTGAAGAGGTATTCGAATAATTTTTTTTTTTCAAAAAAATTTTTTTATTTGTATCAGGCAAATATAATGACTGAAGAGGTATTCGATATTTTTTTTTTTCAAAAAATTTTTGAATTTGTATTAGGCAAATATAATGACTGAAGAGGTATTCGAATTTTTTTTTTTTTTGAAAAAATTTTGAATTTGTATTAGGCAAATATAATGACTGAAGAGGTATTCGAATTTTTTTTTTTCAAAAAAATTTTTTTATTTGTATCAGGAGAATATAATGACTGAAGAGGTATTCAAATATTTTTTTTTTTCAAAAAATTTTTGAATTTGTATCAGGCAAATATAATGACTGAAGAGGTATTCGGATATTTTTTTTTCAAAAAATTTATGATTTGTATTAGGCACATATAATGACCGAAGAGGTAGTCGAACTCTTTTAGAAATTGTATAAATTCGTCGAAAATTTTTTCAAAAAAATTTCTAGTTATATCAGGGTTATAGGACACGAAAAGAGGTACTCGAAGCCTATTTCCGTTTTTCTGTATTACCGATATTTTTCGATTTATCGATATTAACTTATTTTAAAATTTATTGAAAAAAATGGGAAAAATACTAGGCGAACATGACTTGAAAAGAGGTATCCAATGCCGTTTCCCGTTTTTCTGCATTACCGATATTTTTTGATTTATCGATATTAACTTATTTTAAAATTTATTGAAAAAAATGGGAAAAATACTAGGCGAACATGACTTGAAAAGAGGTATTCAGTGCCGTTTCCCGTTTTTCTGCATTACCGATATTTTTGATTTATCGATATTAACTTATTTTAAAATTTATTGAAAAAAATGGGAAAAATACTAGGCGAACATGACTTGAAAAGAGGTATTCAGTGCCGTTCCCCGTTTTTCTGCATTACCGATATTTTTCGATTTATCGATATTAACTTATTTTAAAATTTATTGAAAAAAATGGGAAAAATACTAGGCGAACATGACTTGAAAAGAGGTATTCAGTGCCGTTCCCCGTTTTTCTGCATTACCGATATTTTTCGATTTATCGATATTAACTTATTTAAAATTTATTGAAAAAAATGGGCAAAATACTAGGCGAACATGACTTGAAAAGAGGTATTCGATGCCGTTCCCCGTTTTTCTGCATTACCGATATTTTTCGATTTATCGATATTAACTTATTTTAAAATTTATTGAAAAAAATGGGAAAAATACTAGGCGAACATGACTTGAAAAGAGGTATTCAATGCCGTTCCCCGTTTTTCTGCATTACCGATATTTTTCGATTTATCGATATTAACTTATTTTAAAATTTATTGAAAAAAATGGGAAAAATACTAGGCGAACATGACTTGAAAAGAGGTATTCATGCCGTTCCCCGTTTTTCTGCATTACCGATATTTTTCGATTTATCGATATTAACTTATTTTAAAATTTATTGAAAAAAATGGGAAAAATACTAGGCGAACATGACTTGAAAAGAGGTATTCAATGCCGTTCCCCGTTTTTCTGCATTACCGATATTTTTCGATTTATCGATATTAACTTATTTTAAAATTTATTGAAAAAAATGGGAAAAATACTAGGCGAACATGACTTGAAAAGAGGTATTCAGTGCCGTTCCCCGTTTTTCTGCATTACCGATATTTTTCGATTTATCGATATTAACTTATTTTAAAATTTATTGAAAAAAATGGGAAAAATACTAGGCGAACATGACTTGAAAAGAGGTATTCAGTGCCGTTCCCGTTTTTCTGCATTACCGATATTTTTCGATTTATCGATATTAACTTATTTAAAATTTATTGAAAAAAATGGGAAAAATACTAGGCGAACATGACTTGAAAAGAGGTATTCAGTGCCGTTCCCCGTTTTTCTGCATTACCGATATTTTTCGATTTATCGATATTAACTTATTTTAAAATTTATTGAAAAAAATGGGAAAAATACTAGGCGAACATGACTTGAAAAGAGGTATCCAATGCCGTTCCCCGTTTTTCTGCATTACCGATATTTTTCGATTTATCGATATTAACTTATTTTAAAATTTGTTGAAAAAAATGGGCAAAATACTAGGCGAACATGACTTGAAAAGAGGTATCCAATGCCGTTCCCCGTTTTTCTGCATTACCGATATTTTTCGATTTATCGATATTAACTTATTTAAAATTTATTGAAAAAAATGGGCAAAATACTAGGCGAACATGACTTGAAAAGAGGTATTCAATGCCGTTCCCCGTTTTTCTGCATTACCGATATTTTTCGATTTATCGATATTAACTTATTTTAAAATTTATTGAAAAAAATGGGCAAAATACTAGGCGAACATGACTTGAAAAGAGGTATTCGATGCCGTTCCCCGTTTTTCTGCATTACCGATATTTTTCGATTTATCGATATTAACTTATTTTAAAATTTATTGAAAAAAATGGGAAAAATACTAGGCGAACATGACTTGAAAAGAGGTATTCGATGCCGTTCCCCGTTTTTCTGCATTACCGATATTTTTCGATTTATCGATATTAACTTATTTTAAAATTTATTGAAAAAAATGGGCAAAATACTAGGCGAACATGACTTGAAAAGAGGTATTCAATGCCGTTCCCCGTTTTTCTGCATTACCGATATTTTTCGATTTATCGATATTAACTTATTTTAAAATTTATTGAAAAAAATGGGAAAAATACTAGGCGAACATGACTTGAAAAGAGGTATTCGATGCCGTTCCCCGTTTTTCTGCATTACCGATATTTTTCGATTTATCGATATTAACTTATTTTAAAATTTATTGAAAAAAATGGGAAAAATACTAGGCGAACATGACTTGAAAAGAGGTATTCCAATGCCGTTTCCCGTTTTTCTGCATTACCGATATTTTTTGATTTATCGATATTAACTTATTTTAAAATTTATGGAAAAAAATGGGAAAAATACTAGGCGAACATGACTTGAAAAGAGGTATTCAGTGCCTATTCCCGTTTTTCTGCATTACCGATATTTTTCGATTTATCGATATTAACTTATTTTAAAATTTATTGAAAAATTTTGAATTTGTATCAGGCAAATATAATGACCGAAGAGGTATCCAAATTTTTTTTTTTCGAAAAAATTTTGAATTTGTATTAGGCAAATATAATGACCGAAGAGGTATTCAAATTTTTTTTTTCCAAAAATTTCAAATTTGTATTAGGCAAATATTATGACTGAAGAGGTATTCGAATTTTTTTGTCTCAAAAACTTATTGAATTTTTATCAGGCAAATATAATGATTGAAGAGGTATTCGAATTTTTTTTTTCTAAAAATTTTTCAATTTTCATTAGGCAAATATAATAACCGAAGAGGTATTTGACTATTTTTGAAACTGAAGTAATTAAAACTAAAAATACTTTGTAAATATTTTATTTTTTTAAATGAAATTTTTCTAAATTTTACCAATCTGGCTGAGGTACTTTGTATGTAAAATTATCACATGTCATTATATTAATTTCTGCTCCATAATATGGCATAACATAATGTGAACCATCAGCTGGTCCAACAATTTGTGTTGTTATTAATATAAGATCACAAAATTGACCAAGAAATAAAAATCCTAATGTGCATAATTTTAATAAACCAATTGCTGGATAACCAAGATAAAATCTATCAGCTCCAAACATTCCTAAAAATACTGATAATAGTACTGTTGTTTCAAATGAGTAGCCATTACTGTCAACAAATAAATTTTTTTAAATTAGAAAATATTCAACAAAAGTAGATATTATAATGTTATATAAATTACTTACGTCCATTTACATGGAATGTATTTTTTAAATGTATTGTTTTTAGTTTCTGAACATATTAATCCATCTGCTGCTAAACAAACAACTGTTAAAAAAATAAACAAAAATCATTATTATTGATTAAAATATATTGTAGATAATTATAAATTTAAATTATTATACCTTTTGCTTGATTATCTTTTGTACATCCTTTTGGTTGTTGAGTTTTCAAATCAATATAATTTTCATCTGGATGTGGACAAATATATTGTCCCATTCGTAAATCACTACAATTTACTTCATACGTATAATCAGATGATGTTACAATATCAAAAGTAAATAAATAAATAAATATGTAAAATAACAATAAACCTTTCATGTTGTTGTTTTTTTATAATTGTCAACAATGATCAAAATAATATATCAACATCATTAGACACAGCTTTGTTTGTGTAATTGTGTAAACACATGTGTAAACAGCTGATTTTAGTTTTTATTTTTTTCCAAGAACAAAAAAAAACAGTGATTGTGTGTCATGTAGACCTTTAAACTATTTAAATAACAAATATATAAATAATATCAATTAAATAATAGTTTAAATATTTAAAAAATAACTCAAGTTATCCTATTTATAAATAAACACTTGAATATTCTATTTTTTTATAAAAATTATAAATCATTAAGCTCTGTTTACACTTTCAAAAAAATAATATTAACTTGTATATTTTTTGTATATATATTTAATAAACATCCAAAATTATATATTTAATATTAATAATTAATATCTTTTTTTATTTTTATTATATTTTAAAAACATAAAAGATATTTAAAATATAAAATTTCAATTAAAATTATCATTAAAATGAAAAGTAACTAGTGACTGTATTTTTATCAATAATAACAATTACTTTTTTTCGAATTTTAAATTAAACAAATACAAAATATACTAAATAAAACAATTTCTAAAAACCATAATAATATATCAAATGAATTGTTTATTTAAGTTAAATCAAAATATCTTTTCAAAAAACATAAAATACTAGAGATAAAATTTCAAAAACATATTTCTCAAGTTATAATTCAATAACCCCCCAACAATTTAATTATCTAACAATACGCTACTGTTATACAAATAGTTTAAACTGATTCAGCATATTATCATTTATCACTACTCATCTACCCATATCAATTTAACTTTCTTAATCAAAAAAATAAATAAATAAAAAAAAAAATCAAGAAATAAAATTCAGTCAAGAGTCCGAAACAAGCGCGTGCGCATCTATAGTATATTTTTCTTAAATGTTCCAGCGGCTATTGTGCGCTCTCTGAGTCATGATCAAGTGTAAAATTCGTTTGATTATAATATTTATTATTGTGAATTATATCACAAATATTCATGGAAGATCATGGGGTAATTATAATCATATATCAATTATTAATATAAAATATTATTATCAGTTGTCAGATAACATTATTAGTTATAATTATTGAATTTATTATGGGCCATTGATAAAATCATATTAGTCACGTACGCCACAGTATCACATGTATTTGATAACAAATTATATTAAAAAATATATATCTATATTTATATTTAATTCATTATTAATATTTATCAAATTTTTTTATGAATGATAAGATAAATTATCTTGTTATTTGTTTGTTTTTTTTTACAATATTATTTGTACTGTCGTAATTTTTTTTTTACATGACATACTTTTACGTAATGTAATGACCGCTAAAAAAATCTCAAGAGCACATGCTAAAAAAAATTTTTTTAAATTTTATTTTCAAGGTAATTTAATATATTATATTAATCTTATTATTTATATCCTGTTTTTAATATTAATTAAATTATATGAAATAAAGAAACAAACCTTCAATTTATAAAGACACAATTTATAAAAAAAAATGATAAAATTTTCTTTTATTATTCAAGTAAAATTTATATTATTAATTATTTTATAATTAGGTAATTTATATATTCAAGTTAATTAGTTGAATAATATTGTCATTAATCTATTATGAACAAATACTAATAATTTGTTTTTTTTTTTTTTTTAATTTACAGATATTGCTGTTACAGTTGGAAAAGAAATTATATTTTTATCAAATAATGCCACCATAACTGGAAGTATAATAAATAATGATGCAAATGAATTAACAGCAATAGCATATGATGATATAACACGTATAATGTATGTTGGTGATAAAAAAAATAATAATACATCAATATTTTATAAAAATTTAAATAATAAAAATATAAAATGGAATACATTATTAAAAAAAAATAAAAAACAAGATAATCATATTGTTGGTTTATATTGGGATAATATTAATAATAATATAATATATATGGATTCATTTGATAAATCAATAATGAAAATTGATAATAAAACATTTGAATCAATTGAAATAATTAAATTACCAAATAATGAATTACGTGCTTTAGCAATTGATTCATGTAGTAAAAAATTTTATTGGTCAAGTAGTGATAAATTAAATCCAAGTATATCAAGTTGTAATTATGATGGTAGTAATATTAATATTATTATTGATAAAAATCTTTATGATCCATCAGCAATAACAATTGATCAAACAGATGGTAAAATTTATTGGGCTGATGATGAAGAAGGTATACATTATAAAATTGAATCAAGTGATTTAAATGGTAATAATAGAAAAATTATATTTAGAGGAAAAAATCATCAACCAGTTAGTATATCATTAGATTTTAATTATATTTATTGGACTGATTGGACATATTCTGCAATATGGAGAATTAATAAAAATACACAAATTGATGATAAACTTATACAATGGAAAACATTTGATTTAAATATTCATGATGGTAATCCAATTAATATTATAACTAGAGATAATATTTATTCATCAAATTGTCATTTACGTGATAAATTTAATAATTCTATTAACACAATTGAAAAACAAAATAATACAAATAAAATTGAAGGATTAATAACAAGTGCTGAAGATAATAATACAGATGATAATAATAATAATTTAAACCCTATAATTTGCTTAAATGAAGGAAAATTTATTAAATATAATAATAGTTGTTTATGTAAAAATGGGTAAATTTAACATATTTTTTCATTTATATACACATAATATATTTAAATAGTTTTTTATATAATTTTATTTAATTTTTTTTTTAGATTTATTGGTAATCATTGTGAAATATCAATTTGTTTGAATTATTGTTTACAAGGTGAATGTATTTTTACTAATAAAAATGAACCAAAATGTAATTGTTTACCAATGTACAGTGGTAAAAGATGTGAACAAAATATTTGTGATGGTTATTGTTTAAATAATGGTAAATGTACGATACAAAATGGTAAACCATATTGTGATTGTATTGATACAAATGGAACACGTTGTGAAATTAATATTAATATTGATGCTACTTGTCAAAATTATTGCACAAATAATATTAATGATATAAATAATATAATCGATACATCTTGCAGGTAATTAAAAATTTTAATAATAATAAATAATTTTGTTAACTGTTTATTTTAATTTATTAATTTTTTTCTTTTTTTTTAAAGATGTCCAAAGATAAATGAAACTAAAATTATAAAATGTACTTATGATGAATATTGGAAAAATACATTAACTATAATATTATCTGTGATTATTGGAATTTTATTAATAATAATTTTAACACTTGGTATATTTATAAATAAATTACGACAACGTCCACGTATTAAAAAACGTTTTATTGTTAGTAAAAATGGTATAACACCATTAACAACAAGACCACAATTACCACGTGATCAATGTGAAATTATGATTGAAAATTGTTGTAATATGAATATTTGTGAAACTGTAAGTTAATTTATTAATATATTATTTTATATTTATTTATATAATTAATATAATTTATTTTATTACAGCCTTGTTTTGAGCCACAAACAAGAAGTGATACTAAAAAGAGTAAAAAAGAAGAAAAACATTCACTATTAGATTCAATGGATGGTAATAATTCATGTTAAATTTTTAATCATCATTTAGTATAATTTTTAATTTATGTTCATAGCTTATTAGTGGCATAATTTACATAATTATTGTAGATCCACTTTAGACATGAACAAGCAAAGAAAAAAAAAAAACAAATAAGTATTATTGTTGAGTTTTTAATTTTAAAAAATAATATCATAATGCAATAGTTTATTTATATTTACTCTTTGAATTTCATCTTCAAAGAATAAATTTAAAAAATGTAAATAATATTGTCAAAAATACGAATTTTTAAACGTATAAATTCCAAAGAATAGAAAAATAACTATTTTATTATGGTTTATATAAATGACATTAATTCCAATTGGTTTAAACTATCATTAATTTCAATTTCAAATATTTATTTATAATTTTATTATTATTATCATTTAAAAATATTTCTCCAGTGAAAGAATAATAATTAATTTTACTGTAGATATTGTCATTTCAAGATTGTTTATTTTTTTATTTTTATTATTAAAAATAATCATGATATGAGATATTTATTTGTCATATTAAATTTCTTATAATGTTAATTTATTCATTGACTATGACAACGTCATTGAAAACAAAATTAATATGTAAAACAATACTTTTAATATTGCATTATAAAGAAATTTTTTCACTAAAATATCAGCAGTAATTTAATAAGCTGACTCATTTTTTTAAAATCATATTACAATATTTTTCTTTATATATTTATTTTCATACTATTTAAATTAATAAAATCATTAAATTTTTTTAATTTAGAAAAAAAAAAACAAATAAATTATCTCATAACATAATTATCAATCTTGATTTTAAGTTTAACTTTTGACATATCATCTAATTTATACAGTAATAGATTACCAAAGACTTCATTTGTAAACAATTCGTAATGTACAGTAATCATTTCGTAGATAAAAAAAAACTGCCAGATTGTGTTATAAATTAATTAAAACTTGATGAAATCTAGGCATGAATGTATTTGACAATGATCTTAATTAAATTTTGCTAGAAAATATTATAATTTCATGTAATTTAATTAATTTAAATATAAATTTTTTGAATATCTAAATTTTGATTATTATATAATACAATCAATTATTTGCTAAATTATTTTACATGATTGTATTTCGAAATATTAACTGATGTATACAGGCTGATGTTTGTGCCTAGATGGCAATTTACATTGCTCAATAAATAGCTTGATAGATTTTATATTATTTATCATATAATAAAATAAAAAATACAAAAAAAAGTATACATAAAATTATTCTACTTCAAACATGTTAATATTTGTTTTAGAAAAAAATAAAATGGAAATATAAAAATCATTGACGTAAGCTTACAAGTATTACGTCTGAATTTTTTATTTTTTCTTGTAGAAAAATTTTAATTTTTGTTGACAATATAGGTTGAATTATTTATTATTATTAGTTTTTTTTAAGTGCAGTGGTTTTAAAGAGATGAGAATAAATAGTATGAATAGAAAGATTTTTTTTTTTTGTGAAATGTAATTGAAGAAAAAAATTATATTTAATTTTTTTTTTCTCATGGAAAATACCCGTTTTCCAAGCACTTGTAATATGTAATAGTGAATTTATGGTGAAAGGGGTAATTTCCTAATGTAAAAAATTTAGTTAAAATATATTTGTATATACCCAAAATGATTTTTAAATCAAATAAATAATAATTCAATGAATATATTGTATTGACTTGTAATTTTCAACTTTTTTTTATGATTCATTATAATTAATTTACATTGAATACATTAACTAAGTTAATTTAAATTTTGTATTTTTTTTTATTCATTCATTACGTCAATTTTCGCATAAAATAATCAAACATTAAAAGCTGCTAGAAATAAGTACAGAAAAATCAAAGAAAAACAGAGTAAATTGAAGAAATAAAAAGTAAATCGAAATGAATCGAAATAAATTTTTTTCTGAATTTTTCGAAATTTTTTTTTTTTTTGATTTACTTAAATATACTTTGTAATTATTTAATACTTTAATTAACTCAAATATTTTTGTATTTTTTCCAACATATTCCGTACAATTCCGTATTTCTCCGAAATGTAAAAGACGAAATGTTTTTTTCTCCTTATCGAAAACTTGCGCGTTGAATATGAGCCATCATTATCATAAAATTATAAACAAAAATATTTCATTAAAAAAAAAAAACTATCAAAAATTAAATAACAAATTAAAGATCATTCATATAATTATTCTATTTTTTAAATTTATTTATTTATTTTTAATAACAAATATGTATTTTTAATGAAAATATTTGTTAATGAATAACCTTAATAATTATAATTTGACATCTGTTAATATATAGTGTGAGATCAATAACAAATCTACTTGTAGACAAATGTATTTACAGTAATCTATAATTTATATATAGACAACAAAATATTATAAATTTACATTTAGAATTGAACAAATGACACAGTGTCATTGTGACACATTGTTTGTATCAATTGTCAAACACCGGGGATACAACTTCAAGGTATAAACAATCAAATTTATAAATAATAATATAATGTTATTAATAAAAAAATATATTATTTCAGATGACACAGTTATAATTGAATCCACAAAAAAATAAATCAAACAAAGATGTATCAATCTATGTCAATAAGTTGGATAAATAAAATTTTACTTATTTCAAGTATTGGATGTGCAACACTTTGTTTAATTATTGAAAAATATCTTGGTTTTATAACATTATCAATTATTTGGTCATTTATTATTATTATATTATCAACATGGATTTGTTGTTATTTATTAAAAACAACAAATTTAATATATTTAAAATCATACATTGAATGGTTAATAAATAAATCCAATGATAATAATAATATTGATTCATGTAAATTAAAAAATAATGTAAATATATTAACATCATCACAAATTGATAAACTTGTTGATTATATTGAAAATAATTTTATTAAAAATTGGTATAATTTAATAACTGATGATGAAAAATTTCCTAATGAAACAAGAATAATATTAAAACAAATAATTAATAAAATTGTTGATAATATTAAAAATTTAAATTATATGAATTTAATTAAAAAAATATCTGATATATTATTAATACATTTAAAAGAATTTCGTCGTTCATTACGTAGAATTGAAAAAGGAACAGCTAAAAATTTAAATGATGCTTATAAATATTCACATACTGGTATTAAAAATTCATTAACATTAGAATATACTTTGTATCGTTCAGTAACTCTAATTGCACATGAAATATTACCAAATGATTTATTAAATTCATTACCAGGACAATTTTTAATATCAGTATTATCTAAACAATTATTAACAATGATGATAGAAATAAGTAAACCAGAAAAAATTATAAAACAATTATCAAATATTTTAAAATCATCTGATCAATCAATTTTAACTGATGGAATAATAAATACTGATATAAAAAATGATAAAGATTTAACAACAGATTTAACAATTGATAAATCATTAAATAATGATTGTAATATTAAAAATAATAATGAATTAGATTCACTAAAAATTAATAATCAATCATCTAGTTTTGATGGTGATGTAATTAATTTAAAAAATAATCTTTTGACTGATTCAACTGATAATATTGATGATAAAAATTCACCAATTTATGAAGAACCAACTGATTTTGCAACAACAATTGAAAGATTAAGAAATTTATTACATGAAAAAGCAACAATAGATATTAATCCAATTAAAAATGAAGAATTAACATATGAATTTTGTGAACGTTCATCACAATATTTAAATTTATCAATAATAAAAACTGAATATCATACATCAATTGATGGTTCACAACAACTTTTATATTGTATACAATTTGATGATATTGAACAAAATAATGAATGTTCATTTGATAAAACAACAACAATTGTTAAAAAAACATATTCTGATTTTGTTAAATTACATTCAAACATATTAGATATTATAAAAAATAAAACAATACCTGAAATTAATTTACCAGAAAATGGTGAACGTATTGAAATGGAAATGTATTTACGTACATTATGTATACATTTAGGTGATTCATCTTCACATTTACGTCATTTTTTAAAACCAAATATATTAATTGAAAAAAAAGCTGATATAGTTACACCAAGATTTGATGGAATTTTAGCTAAAACAGTAAGTGGTGTATTTAATACACTTAAAACTGTTGTACCTGTATTTGAAATGAATGATGAAGATATACCATTACCAAAATTAATACCACTTTCTGATATTAATTGGAAATTTGTTGAAGATAAACAAAGTAAAAATATCATTGATGAACTTGAACAACTTATGAATGAAAGAAATGATTATTATTCTGTTGATACTGCATATGAAGCTGTTGATACTATTGAAGATACAAATATATCAAAATTATTTAATGAATGGTTAGAAACAAAATATAATCATCCATATGATGATGAATTTGATGACATTAATGAAAATCTTATGATAACAAGTATTATTATTGATTTATTATGTGAAATACTTGATGGAAGTTGTTGTACAAGTACATTTAGACAAGAAGCTGTTGTTAGATTATTTAAATTATTATTTGGTAATTATTGTGAAAAAAATATATATGAAAAAATTGATAATTTATTAAATATTATTAAAAATAATATTGATGATATATTTTTAAATAATAATATTAATAATAATAATAATAATTTTGATGAAAAAATTATTAATAATATTTTAGATAATTTAACAAAATATTTAACAATAATATTTGGTAAAAATAATGTTATTAAAATGCTACAATATTTAGTTGATTCAAGTAAAATTGAAAAAATTAATTTAGATTTTATACTACGAATTTTTGATGCTGGAACATCTGAATTTTTAGCAACTTGTAAAAATAAAAAATAATAATAAAGCTATTGACCAAATTAATATAAAAATAAAAAAAATATTAATTATTTTTTAAATAAAAAATGAATTACGAGTTTATTTTTTATTTAATTAATATAAAATTTGTAATTTAAAAATAATTTTACATATTTATAAATAATTATTTAACTTTTTTTATTTTATTATAAAAACTTGAAATTATTATTTATTTAATTTAAATTACATAGTTAAATAATGTTAAACTTCTTATATTTTATTTATTTAAATACTAGATTAATTAATCACTCGTAGAGAAAAAAAAAATATATATATATAGGTATAAATAAATAAACCAAAAAAAATTGTCATTTATTGAATGACTAAATTATGTAAATACAAATTTTGATGAAAAAAATATGTATCACATTTAATAAAAAAATAAATATTGGATTATTATCCAATTTATTTCTTATCATATCATATGATTGATTACTTTTGTTTCAATCATTAAAATTCATTGTCAGAAACTGAAGGCATTTTTGGTGGTTCAATATCATCAATATTATCAATTAATTTAAAATTTTCATTTTCAAATTCATCATAAGATGGATATGATAAATCTGATGTTGAAATAATTTTTGGAATTAATTTATAATCATCATCATCTTCAGGTATTACAAATGATTTATCTTGACATTTGTTAAACATTGATTCTTGTATTATGTCATCATAACTTGGTCGATCTATAAATAATAATTAATTATAAAATTTATCAAAAAAAATTAATTAATTTAATTTAACTTACAAAATCTTTGTTCTTCTGTCCAATTTTTTAAACCAATAAGATATTCTGGTTCTGGATATCCAAATGTTTTTTTTGGAGTAATTGGTTTTTTAAATGTGAAATTTACATTTGAATTTGTATTTTGATTTGGTGATTTTGAACGTGGTGCTGGACTTTGAATTTGATTCTGTAATAATAATCATTATTATAAATAAATCAAGTTTTTTTTTGTTTAAAATATTAATTTAATTTTACCTTTGTTGATGTTTTTTTTTTTATTGATCCAATTTGTTGTAATTCTTCATTTTTTTTAAAAACTGGTTTTAATAATTGATTATTTTTACTGGAAACATTGTTAACATTTGTTGTACAAACATTTGGATCAACTTTACTACGAATTGATAGTCCTTTTTGTTTTTTAATGACAACATTATTTGCTTGTAATTTATTGTTTGTTAAATTTTCATGAATTTTACCAATGCCTTTTGTTGTTATTGAATTTGTGTCTCGATATGTATCTAATAAATAATTAATAATAATAATAATAATAGTAATATATATTTTATTTTAATCAACCAACAATGCTCAACAGTTTTTTTTTTTTTAACCAATTTATTGTTTTCCATTGTTATATTTTTTGACAATATAAAATGATAAATAAATGTTAATAAAAACTGTTGTTAAATAAATATTAATATATAAATTTAATATTTTAATTCTTACCAATTTTTAATTGTTGATTTTTTGGAGTAACTGATCCAAATAAATTAAATATACTGGACATATTGATTTACTTGTGAATATACAAAATAATCAACAAAATTTCGATTTATTATAAAAATAATTATAGATTTATATTAAATATTATTTATAAATTTTTCTCATTAATTATTAATTTATCAATTAATAAAAATTTAATGTTGTGTTGTTGTTACTGTTTATAATAAAGATGTGTGTGTTTGTGTGTGTGTTTTTTTTTTTCTCTCAATTTCACTGTTAAACTTTACATAGAAACTACCATAAGTTTATCTAAAAATAGTCGCTGATTTTCTCCATATTGTGTATCAGCAATTAGTAATAACTGCATCATTAAAGTAACTCCAAAAATTTTGACAGTTTCAAAATTATATAGATATATTTGTATATATATCTTAAATTATATTTATAAAAGTTGTTATAATTATTTTTATAAAATTAAGACTGAAAAAAAAAAATTAGTAATAATGCCATCAGCTACAGTAGAAGCTCCTCAAAGGAGTGAACAAATGTGGCAAGCATTAAAAATTCACATTACCAAGGAACGTCAACGTAAAAAACAAGGTAAATTAAAATTATAAATATTTATTTATATATAGGTATATTATTAATTATTAATTATAATTATTATTACTATTATATCTATTATAATAATCTATAAATTTAATTTTAAGAACAAGAAGCTGATGCTGAAGAAGAACGACAACGTAAAGAACGTGAACGTCAACAAAAACAAGATGTTATGACACTTGGTGAAACAAGAGATGAAATATCATCTTTAGAAACAAAATTATCACAATTAAAAGATGAAAAACATCAATTATTTTTACAATTAAAAAAAGTTTTAAATGAAGATGATAATAGAAGACGTTTAACTAAAGAATCAAGGTTAAATATTAATTTTTTTTATATATATTATATATTTTAATAATTTATATTATATAAAAATAACCTTAAATAATATATAATGATAATTAAATTAAAAAAATTTATTTATTATTAGTGTATGCACAGAAGCAATGACAGTAGTTGGTGGTTATTCAGCAAGTGGTCCAAGTACTCATTCACAATTATTTTTACCAGTACCAACAAGAAGTCCATTGTACAAAGTTCCAACAGTTGCACCAACTCATAATATTTTACCTATTGTAAATGTAAGTTATAATTATTTATTTATAAATTATTAATTAACTTATTATTTATTTTATATATTTATATATTTAATAGAGTCCAATGAAAAGAACACATAGTCCATCACCTCCACCAATTGCTTCACCTTATCATGCTGTATATGGTTACAAGCCACCACCTTCAATTCCAAGTTATAATACACAAATATCAAGTAAGTTATTATTAAATTATATTTAAATTAATATTTTTTTTTTAATATTAAAACAAAATTACATGGAGAAATTATTATAAAATTTACTAACAAAAACAAGAAGATGAATACAGGGAACTGAGGGGTGACGGTTGTATTTTTCCAGAATCAGAGGAAGCTGCCAGAAGATCTGGCGATTCACGAGCCGTTCTCTGGAATAGTGAGTGATATAAAGATTGTAAAAAAACAACTAAATCATTCATATATTTTTTTTTTTTTTTTTTTATTTAAAAAAAAAAAAAAAAAAAGAAAAATATATTCAAGGCTTGCTTTTTACTATTTTGAGTAAAATGCATCTGCCATCTCACATTTACCCATATTTAAATTAAAAAAAATTTATCAGATTTATTTAAAATATATATATAGGTATATATAATTTATTTAATTAATTAAATTTTTCCTTTTTTTTTTTTATGTTTATTTTTAGAAAATAATCAATATCCACCATCAACATTTTATTCAACACCAAGTAATCAAGTACAATATAGTTACTCAGCTGTTACATCACATCCAAGAGATCAAGATCATAATAAATCAATTTATCTTGCAAATAATAGACCAACAATACCAACACATCAACCAAGTAATATTTTTAAATTTAAATTTATAATATTAATTACTATTATTATTTTTATTTATTACTATTGTATTTTTAATTTTAGCATATGTTACAAGTCTTCATCCATTAGATCATAAAAATGCTTATGTTGAAGATAAATTTTATTTACGTCCTGGTAGTCATATTGCTGTTCATGGAGGAGCAATACCTATTCAACAACCTCCACAGGTATAAATATTTTTTTTCTAACTTAAATTTATTAATTTACATTTTTTTTTTGTGTATTATAATAATTTTTTTTTTTATAAATTTAATTAAAGGGTGCTAAAAGTGGTAGTATAACATCTGGTTATCCAGTAAGACCACCACAACCTCAAACAATGTCTTATCCACCACCACCACCACCTTCTGGAGCTTATATTAATCAAACTCGTGGTGCAATGCCAGGAAGACTAGTTTATACACAACCTGGAATTCTTATATCTGATATTACAACGAGAAATTTAAAATGACTTAATTAAAATTATAAAATAATTCATATTAATTCGTATATATTATCACAATGTTATGAAAAAAAAAAAAAAAAACAAATTAATTAGGATTAAATATATACATAAACAAATTAAATTGAATGAAAAAGATAAATTTTCTTTTTTTCCTTCATTTTTTTTTGTTCATTTAATCTTATATTTATATAAAAAAAAGAAACAAATAATATGATTATATTGTTTTAATTTTTATATTTTATTTATTTAAAATTCAAAAAATTACAAATTTTTTTTTATGTATATAATAATTAGCTGCCACGAAAAAAAAAAAAAAAAACTAATAGATATAAAAAGAAAATTAATAACAGTATTTTATATTTTTGTATAAATTTTTTTTTCCTGCAATTTAATTATTATTTAAAAAATAGAAATAATGCATGACTCCACCTGTGTTACTGAGAATTTTCATGACATACCACATGAGTCATTAATCATGATATAAAACTTGGTCAATTTTTATAACTTTTAGTCTATAGAAATTCGAAATAATAGAAAAAAAAGTAAAAAAAAATCATGATAAATTAAATATTTAAAAAAATGATATTAATTTTTAAAATAATTTAAATGAAAATTAGGATATTATGTGAATTTTAAATATACTATTTGTATATTGAACGATGACTCAATGTATTTTTTTTTTTATTTTCCACAGGGTAGAATAGGGAAAAATTTTATTGATCAATAACAGAAGCACATGATGGGAGGGTTGTATCAGCGCTGTCTGGTGTATATAGCAGCTAGATGTTCTTCCCTAGTGTTGTGACACCTCACTCGTGTGTGTAAAAAAAAAAAAAAAAAACATTTGTGTATACACCCGTATATAGTATTTCATTTTACTACCCCTCAATTGATATTATCATTTTTAGTTTCATTATAATTTTATATAATAAATTAAATAAAAAATATAATTTAAACAGTTTATTAATTAATAATAAAATTATTAATGACAAATTTATATTGTTAATTTTATTAATTTAATATTATTGTAATATAAAAAGTTAATAATAGTGAATCAAAGTGAATTACTACAGATTTTATAAAGCAAAACAAAAAAAAAACTACGATAAATATTGTTGGTGTTAAAATTAAAATGATATAATTATTAATATTTATTTTAATTTTATTATTTATTAAAAAGTTTTGCACAACAAAATATATATATATAAATAAATAAATAAATAAATTTATATAATTGTTTTTAGTTAAGTGTATTAAATATACGTCTGTATAAATTTAATTTCCTGATGCAGACGTTGAGAAAAAAAAATAGTCCATGCAAATGTAAGTTAATTTTATTATTTAATTTTATTATATATATTATTTATGTGTTATTATTATTTTTATTATTAATAATAATTTATCATGTTTATTAAATATATATCTGAATAAATATATCAGAGTTATTTCAGATAAATATAAACAATAAATTTATATTATTTTTAATATATATTTATTTTAATTTAAAGAAAAAAAAATAATATATCTATTAAAATTAGGGTATATATATTATCTTTTTTTTTTTTTATTATTATCATTAGTTTGAGAATGATTGTATGAAGCATTTTTATAAGTGCAACACCCCCAGGGAGATGTCACTGCTAACTGTTATTTTTTCACCCTTATTATTACGTACTTATTTTAGCAAGTACATAAACCATATTATCATCGATGGATATAAATGATAATTTATTTTTAATAAATTTTATAAATAATAAATTAATTATTTTAAAAATTTATTTAATTAATTTTTTATATTTTTGAATTGTTAATAGTAATATATAAAATGTACAAAAATTTCGAAAAATTTCGATTTCGAAAAAACTTGATTTCGAAACAATCAAAAACTTGTTAAATATTGTTTTTTTTTTTTTTTTTAAATTGAAATTTTAATTACATTTTTCAATCATTTCATTATCTTTGTTTTTTTATTTAATAAAAAATGATTTATTTATTTTAAAATTTAACATTATTTCTATAAAATCACAAGTTTATTTAAGCTCAAATATTTTTTCACATGCTTGATGAAATAAAAAATCATATATAAATTATTGTTTAAAATGTGTATATACATCTTACAAATGCAAAATGTGAGCAATATAATAATATAATAATAAAAAAATATAAAGACCCCCATGAGTAGTTGAGTACAGAACACCAACTGTTAACACTTGAATAATCGTAGAATGAATTTATGTGTATATATATTTGAAGTATACAAAGGGGAGTTAAAACTCCTTGTAATCTATTCTTATTTTTTGATAGTCGAATCAAAATTTAATTCTATCAAAGTATAATTGTATAATATCATTATGATATGTATATGATAACTTTATTATTTAAATTAAATCAAAAAAAAAAAAACTTGAAAAAAACAAGAGTTTAATTAAAATGATCTCAATTCTTTTTTATATTTTACTTTAATATATTATTATATTTATATTTCAGTAAAAAAAGAGCCAACCCGATTTCTCGGGGAAGGCGTATCATTCAAGGCAAAATTAATCGGTATATTAGAGGTATCAGAAGCACGTGGAGATCGGATGTGTCAAGCAGCCCTGGCTGATTTAAAAATGGCAATAAGAGCAGCTGGTGAACATAAACAACGTATTGCTGTTCAAGTCAGTATAGATGGTCTTCGATTGAGAGATGAAAAAACTGGAGTAAATTAATTATAATTTTTACATATATATTTATTAATATATATATATCTATACTACATTAAATTATTTTTAAATTATTTTTTTATTTTAACAGGAATGCTTGTATCATCATCCAGTTCATAAAATTTCATTTATTGCACAAGATATGCATGATTCAAGAGCATTTGGATATATATTTGGTTCACCAGATACTGGACATAGATTTTTTGGTATTAAAACAGATAAAGCAGCAAATCAAGTAAGTAAATTAAATCAATAATTTAATTTTGATATGTAAAAATATATAATAAAAATAATAATAATTTAAATTTTATTTATCAATAGGTTGTTATTGCAATGCGTGATTTATTTCAAGTTGTTTTTGAATTAAAAAAAAAAGAAATTGAACTTGCTAAACAACATATTGATCAAAATTCATTGAAACTTCATCAAAGTGGAATTGCTGTTGAGCCACAACCTGATACAAAAGTTTGTTTTATATTAATAAATATAAAATATAATAAAAATAATATTATTTAAATATAATAATTTTTCTTTAAATAGGGTGCAGCTAGTTTTGAAACTTCATGTTCATCTCGTCAATCAAGATTATCAAATAATAATATAGAAAAAACAAAAATAGAACAACCATTAAATCGTAATGGTATAATGGCTGATTTATTAGATTTACAATTTGAATTACATTCATTACAACAAGGAATACATCAAATGGATAAAATAACACCAGATAATCCATGTTCAATATCTGAAGATCCATTTGAACCAGATCCATTTGGTGATTCATTTATAAATATTAATGTTAAAAATATAGTACAACCAATTTTACCACCGCCACCACAAACATCAACAAAACGTAGTCATTCAGAACAACAACAACAACATATTCCAAAAATTTCATCATCGTCAACATCAAGTTCACCAACAGTTGTTGCATGTGAAACACCACCACCAGTATCAACAAATTGGCTTGGTAATTCAAAAAAACGTTCAAGTGATAGTGATAATACAAAAATAACAGGAAATTTTTCTAATGATCCAGAAAATGAAAAATATAATGATTCAATATCTACATTACAAAATATACATTATAGTCCTCAAGTTCATGTATTTAGAGAACTTGATCCTTTAGGTACAGGACTTAGTAAACCATATATTGATAAAAAAGATTTTTTTCAACATTTAAAAAATCCACCAAAAAAAGTACTTAAAGATTTAGGTACAACTAGTTGTGATAAATTTTCTGCTAGTTTTGATGCATCAATTGATTTTCTTGATCCAATTAAAAATCAAAAAAAATCTGTTGATATTTTTGAGACTGAAGAATTTGCTAATTTTGATAAATTTAAAGATTCAACTGAAATAATTTTATCATCATCAAAAACTCCATCACCACCACCAGCACCATCAACAACAAATAATTTAACAAAAATTATACAAAATCAACCATTATCAGTTTGTTTACCACCCGAAGAAAAAACTCAACGTAATTTAAAAAAATTTGATAAAGAAATATCTGAACCTATTAATTCATCATTAATTCATTTATCTAGTCCAAAAGAAAATTTATCTATACGTGATAAAAATTTAAATATTGATTCATCAAATTATTGTTGTAGTCATACATCTGAAAAAGTATTTCCAGTTGATTTTAGAATTTGTAATGAATCACCAGCTTCACCTTTACGTTCATGTTCATCTGATGCAAATTCTCGTCTATCAAATTCAAGTATTGAACTTGATGTTATTCCAGATCCACCACCAAGAGATTCTGGTGTTATACTTATTGATCCACCTCCATTACCACCTAAAAAACAAATTGGTAAAATTAATAATCCACCACCAAGACCACCTGTTAATGAAAGTCATTTTTATTATGATTTTATTGGTTATCAAGGAATGACACCATCACCAATACGTAAAAATTCTACAATGAAAAGTTCTACTATTGATAAGGATGATATGTTTGAAAATAATTTTCGTCCATTATCACCAAATCTTTCAAGTGCAAATATAAAAACAGGATTGTCATCATCAAGATTTGAAGACTCGTTTGATAAAATAATTCCTTCAACTAGTCCATCATTTAAAAATACATCAAATACAACTGAAAGTAAACGAAATCCATCACTTGATATAACTCTCAGTCAATTGACATCAGCAAATCTTAATGAATTAGCTACAAGTTTAAATATGACTGTAACTGAATTAACAAGTTCAACATTGCAACAATTAGCTCAATGTTTAGCAAAACTTTCAGAAAATAATTCACAAAATTCCAATCAAGAGAGTAAAGATAAAGAATCATCAAAAATATCAACAAATTTATCATCTGAATTTGATAATAAAAAAAATTTAAAAACTCAAGAATCATCGAGTGACAGTATGTATGATAAATATGCTGTATTTCGAGAACTTTTAGAACTGGAACATTCAAGAGATACAAAATCCAATAGCTCAACTATTGATGAATCTCATGAAAAGACTGTAAATGAAAAAAAATCTGGTGATGTTGATATTGATAATCAATTTATATCTAATGATTCATTGGTAAAATCAATGACTAATGAAAAATCTATATTAACTAATGAAATAAAAAATGATTTAAAGACTGATATTAATGTTCAAACGTTTAGTGAAATAAATATAAATTCAACAGTTAATTCTGAAACTATAAATATAAAATCAAGTGTAGTAATGGAACAAAATGAAAAAGATAAATTTTCACAGTTTATTTCAGAATCTGAAATATATTCAAAAAGTTCCAGTGATCGTTATGCTGCTTTACGTGAAATAAAAGTTGATGATGAAGACAATGAAACTTTTAAACAAGAAAATATTAATAATGTTTTTCATGATGATGATGATAAAGTTAATGATAATAATAATGTTTATAATGAAGACAAAAAAGAAGAAGAAAAAGAACAAAGAAATGAAGAACATGAAGAGAAGATAATATGGGAAGAAAATAAAAAAGAAGTACAAATCAATGAAAACGATAAAACAAAAGAAAAAAAAGATATTGATATTATTCATGAAATTGAACAAAAAGAAGATGAAGATAATGGTGATATTGATGATGAGGATGATGATGATGAGGAAGAGGATGATAATGATAACGATAATGATGATGATGAGGAGGATGTTGAGGATGATGACAATGAAGATGATGAAGATGAAGATGAAGAAGATGATGATGATGATGATGATGATGATGATGATGATGACGATGACGAGGATGATGATGATAATGAGTATGAAGAAGTAGAAAAAGAAGATGAAGACGAAGATGAAGATAATAATGTAAAAATAGAACAAAAGAAAAAATTTAAAAATGAAGAATTTAAATTAGAACAAGAAAAAATAAAATTAAAAAAAGAAAAATTAGTAGAAAAACAAGTAAAAATAGAAATAAAACAAAAAATAGAAGATTTAAAATTACAAGAAAAAGAAAAAATTATACAAACAAAAAAAGAATTAGATGAAAAAAAATTTAAAACAGAAAAACGTAAAAAAGTAAATAAAAAAGTTAAAATAATATTAGACCATAAAAAAGATGATAATTCAGTTGATCATAATTTAATTAATTTTCTCTCAGAACCAAATTTAATAAAAACAAAAAAATATGAAAAATCTAAAAAAAAACTTGAATTAACATCATTAGATTTTTTAACAGAAAATACAGAATTTACTGGTACTGATAAATCTTCAAAAATACTACCAGTTCCATCAAGTGGTTCTAATGATATATTGTTATTGACAGATACAAATCAAAGACAAATCATATCAGAAGATGATTATAGTTGGGCAAAATTTGAAACAAATGATTCAAATTCTAATAAAAATCTTTATATAAATAAAAATTCATTCAGTGGTACATCACCATGGTCACCAGATGAAAAAGAAATAATAACAAAACAACAACAACCACGAAGAGATAGTTTTAATAGACGACCAAGTTATAGTGAAAATGAATGGCATGATGTTGAAGAAATTAAATTTGATAATACTGGATTAAAAAATGAAACATTTATACATAGAAATCCTCGTTCAATTAATAAATGTGATGATATAAATTATTTTAATGATCCAGATGATAGACATGTATGGGAAAAATCAAAAAGAAAACCTAGAAGTTTAATTGGAACAAAAGGAGATAATTATCCACAAAAAATAGGTCCATCATCTTGGAATGAAGATAAATATAGAAAACATGAAAATCGTAGAGATCTACCAAGACAAGTAATGTATGTTGATGAAGAAGAAAATCCAAGATGGAAACGTAGAAATAGTGGTAAAAAAACATGGATCAGAGATAGAGAATCACACAGAGTTCATGAACCTCAATTATATGATGAAGATGTTAAACGTCGTGTAGCATCACGTAATAAAGATGATCGTGAAAGTTTTAGTAGTCAAGAAAGTATGGATTATGATGATGAAGAAAGATGGTACAGACGTGAATATGATCGTAGAAGATGGGAAGAAGATAGAAGATTTTGGAATAGACGTTCAGATGATGATTATTCATTACCAAGAAAATTTAATGTTCATGGTTCAAGAGATAGTAGAGAACGTTCTATGGATATACCATCAGGTTGGGATGATGAATATGGAATTAAACGACAAAATAGTTGTCTTAAATATTCAACTGGAAAAAGAAATTGGCCACAAAGACCAAGTAGTTCAACTGATGATCGTAATATTGAAGCAATATATGGTGAACCTCGTGTAATGTATAGAGTATCAAGATCAGATTGTAGTGAAGATTCAGAATTATATCATCATTTTAATAGATCTAGAAATAAAGATTATTATTGGGAAAGTGATCAAGAATTTGAAAATAAAGTTAATCGTTCATATAGATCAGAAAGACCAGATGCTGAAGTTGAATATGTACAATGTAATAGAAATAATCGTAATAATTTAACAGGAAATAAAAATCAAAGTTCACCATTTGAAGATGATTTTACACAAGTTACTGAACATCGTTCAATGGATTCATTAGATCGTGAATGTATGTTACAATCTAATACAATTCCAACACAACATTCAATGAGTCCAATTACTATTGAAGATGATACAAAACAATATACAAAAAAATTTGATCGTACAAATTGTTTTCAAGATGATTTTAGACAAAATTTAACAAGTAATATTACAGAAAAAAAAAATATAATATCTGAAACAAAAACAATCAAAGAAGATATATTAAATCAAAATGATAATTTAAATTCTGTTGATAGTTTTGATTCTGATGATGGTAAAGATTTTTTTTCAAGTACTATTCAAAGGTTTGATGATGATGCTTTTACATTTAAACCTGATAATACATCTATCATAAAAGATCAAAGACAAATTACATATGGCAATAATAAAATAAAAGATAATAATATTAAAAAATCTGAATCAGTTAATATATTTGCTAGAAAAAATGATCCATTTGATAATGATGATTTTTTCAATTGAAAAAAAAAAACAAAACTAATTAATTTTAATAAGTCAAAATTCTGATCAGTCATTGGGCTAAATATGTTTTTAATAATTAAGAAATCAAAGTCTATTAAATATTTGTGTTAAAAAAATTTAACATAAAACAGGCTTTGATGAGTGTCCAAATATAAAAATATATAAATATTAAATTTATAGCTTTAAAAGCACTTGATTTAACAAGCAACGAGTTTTAATTGACAGCAAAAAATTAGCAGTATTTATATATAAATAAATTGACAAACACCAATATAAATTTACAATGTCGATTAAAAAAAAAAAACGACTTTTTACTTTTAACTCTGGGAATCAAAATATCTCTGCATTTTCTAAGAAAAATTGTATGTAATTTTTGTTTTTTTGTTTTTTTTTTTGATGAATTAGGTAATTAATTTAGTCTAAATAAAAAAAATAGAGTTGCTGCATTGATTTAATAACTTTGAATCATGATTAATGATTCAAAGTGTTACAAAGGCAATATTAAAAAATTTATAAATATACGTAAATCAAATTTACAGGGATTTATCTACGTATGCAATTGGATGGAATGCAATGCAGCATTTATAGATAATTAAATTAAAAAAACAAATGAATGACTAAAATGTTATTTTATATTTGTTAATTTAAAAAACTAAAAACAGGCTTTGGGACCTGTTGTTGTAGTCACTAACTAATGAAAAAATTTTAAATACTATGCAGTATAATTAATCATCATAGTCGTGAAAATTAAAATAAATTTTTTCTTTTAAAATATAAAGCCAAATTTATATTGTTTATGTACAAAAAAACATAAAAAAGAACAAAAAAAAAAAAAAATGTTATTGTTTGTGTGATTATTGTTTAGATTTATTTAACAATAGAATTTTTTTTTTTTGAATTAAGTTTTATTTATTTGTCTTGAATAAAAAAAAAAAATAACTAATAATTATATAAAAAAAATAATCTACATTTTATTTATTTAAATTTAACAATTCACAGCTCATAAATTTAAAAAAAATTCAACAATTGAGTGAAATATATTTCAAAAAAAAAACATAAAAATCATTTATAAATTTAAATTTTTATTGAAATTTATTTTAAAATTTTTTGTTGAATTTTAACTATTTATTAATACAATTTCATTATATTTTTTAATAATCATTTTATTTATAAATAAAAGGTAAAAAAAATTTTATTAAAACAAAAAGTAAAATATTTTTCTGTCAAAATATACTGTGATATTTAAACAGTATTTGATTTTTCTTTTTTGTTAGTGTAATAACAACAAAATTCATTCTACACTTAATATTTTATATACATACAATCACTTTTTTCTTCAACATGAGTAAATTGCAATTGTGGGAGAGAGAAAAGGCCAAGCTTTTGTTTTTTCTTCCATGTACGATTAGAACAGGGTATATATAAAAGAGTTTGACATCAAGAGTACTTGTATATTTTCAAAGTATTTTCTTTGTTTATTATGATTTTACTTTTTTTTTTTGTATTTGTTATTTAGTTTTTTAGCTTGAATATTAATAGAGTATATATATAACATTAAAATAAATATACAAAAATTTATAAACAATTTAAAAAATAAATTTTGAAATGTTTTTTTTTTAGTACTAATTTGGGATAAATACTTTATCAAAATATTTTCTAATGTATGGTGTATAAAATATACACAATAAATACTCAAGATAACTTGCATAGTTTAGTAAATAATTTTATCATAAAATATTTAAAATAATTACTTAATAATTTCAATCAAATATATCAAAAATTTATTATAATTAAATAATTTTTCTTTGAAAGAAAAATTAAGTAAATATAATATCAATATGATTATGTTCATTTGACAGTATTTTTTAAATATATTTTTATATTGACATTTAAAAATTTATAATTTTATAAAACTATACAAAGTTTTGAATACAATTTTTGTTGAAACAAACTTGACGCTTTATGTACATATATATATAAGGTTCAACCTATTCACTAACAATCATAAGTTAAGGTTTTTCAGACAACAATGCAAACACACCCTTATTCACATTTTATTCATCAACACAGCATGAATGGATTAATGTGGCTTATGAGTGCAAAATATATATAATGTCTTTGTATTTTTCCCTACCAGTATTTTTAATGTTTCATATAAAAATATAATATAAATTTTCGTTTAAATTTTATTTACATAATATAAACTATGATTTTAAAAAAAAAAAAAAATTATATATTTATCGAAGTATATATTTTTATATATATTTTTAATAAATATATAAATTTTTTTTAAACAATTAATTTATATATATACAAACAACCTAAAATCAATGATATTATTTCCTGTATATAAAATATATATTTTTTTTTATTTTTTCATATTGTTTTATTGTTTTCAATTGCCACTCAGTGAACACGTGTATTTATCCAGTACAGTATTGTATCCTACGGCAAAATTTGTCTCCTTTACCCTCTTGATTTACCCCACTGAATTTAACCAAGTATGTTGTGCCTCTCTTTTAGCTCCGCCCAAATAGTGGCCTGCCCCAAAACACTTTGTGTAAAATGCACACGATAGTTCATTGGCCCGAACTGACTTGACATTATCAGCACCAACCCTCTCATTTAACGTATATATCCAACCAACGGGTGTATGTGGACGGTGCCAAATGTCGGTTTTTTAAGAGGTAAAAATAAACAACGAAAAAAAAAAATAAAAAAATAAGAATGCAGTTTTAGAAGTACTTTTTGTCTCTCATGGAAATTATGGAGCTTCATTTGGCCTATTCTTCTACTTACCACACTTAAACTTGTCTCAAAGACATCTTTACTTGATAACTTGAATTTTTTATTTTGTTTTTATTTATTTTTCAAGGTTTTTTTTTTTTTAATATTCTATTGTATATATGTACCAACTACCAACGTGTATACAATTACATATATTATGATATTTCGTTTGATCTTTTAGTGTCAAGTTGGGTGGATTAGATGACGATTGAGAATCAGTATATATATAATTTATGATGATCCTGAAACATTTAGTCACCCTTCTATGTAAACGTGACTTTGTGGCATTTAGTGATGAAAACTATCATTCATGAAGTCAAACAATATAGAAAATAAAATAAGGGTAGTACATATTGGTTTCGTAAATCGTCATATATATATACAAACTAGTTGTACAATTCATACAATGAATATAATAATAAATTATTGACATTACAGTTTTCAATCAACTGTGGATATACAAAATAAATCCACTATTATTATATAAATTTATCCAATATAATTTTTTTGGATATAATATAAATTGAGGATAAACAAATTCATTCAACATACTTTTGATGTTTTTGATTAATTATCAAAAGCTTTGGAAAAATATTTTAGATATTTTTGATTAAAAATATACTCTAATCTTGTTATTAACATAATAATATCACAATTCAATAAACTATCTTGAAAATAGTAATAAAAATAATATAAAATACAAAATAAATATTGAGTTTTATTAAAATAATTTTTATTAGTTTTATTATATTGCGAATAATTTTTTTTTTTTTTGTTATTAATATAATATTATTATTTATTTTTATTTTATTTATATGTAAAATGTATTTTTGTATTTAATAATTTATTAATTAATAAATTAAATAGAAAAAAAGGTGAATTTTTAATGTCTAAATAAAAAAAAATTTAAATGTCTGACTAAATTAAAAGTTGTATCACTTAAAAATATTTGAATTATTTATTATATTTAAAAATTCATATATTTTATGAGTTTATAAATTTTATAAAATATTTTAAAGTTTAAATAAATGTTTATAAAGTATATATATTTAAAAAAAAAAAGTATATAAGTATATGTTATGGTAAAGAATGAAAATATATATTCATGAAAGCGCAATGTTTTTATGTGCATGCGTAGTGAGTAGCTTGTTAATCGTTCAAACTTTAAGTGAAATATTTTTTAAACTAAAAGTAACAGGGGTGTATCCTAAAAAAAAATATATTATAAATAAAATTTTATATATATATTATTTATTTATTGCACTTGGGTTGGGAGAAAATCGATATTTGTCAGTAATCAAAAAGTCTGTTGACATAAAATGGGTGTATTTTGTATAATAATATATTTTATTATATTTATTTAATAATTATTTATATTTAAAAAAATGGTAGCTTTTAATGTCCTCTTGTCTTCTTCATAAAAATATTTTCTTTAAAACAACTTTTACAAGTTTAAAATATATTTAAAATATAATTATAACAAGTTTCTACGTGTTGTTGTGTTTAATTTTTCTGGGCAATTCAATTTTTAATATAAATTTAATTTGTATCAGGCTAAAATAATGACTGAATATAATGTTTAAACTTTTATCAGGCAAATATAATAACTGAGAAGGTATTTAGATTTTTTCAAAACTAAAGGAATTTCTAAAAATTTTTTTCAAGAAAATTTCAAGTTATATCAAGGCTGTAGAACTTGGCAAGAGGTATTCGATGCAATTTTCCGTTTTTTTCCAGGATCAGGACTTTTTGAAAAAAATAACCTGGTGCATTTAAAAACAATCGGAAAAATATGGGGTTGGATCAGGGTTATAGAACTTGGCAAAAGGTATTCGATGCAGTTTCCCGTTTTTTTCTAGGATCAATGTTTTTTTCGATATATAATTTTGTAATAAGTAATATAATTTTGAATTTGTATCAGGCGAATATAATGACCAAAGAGGTATTCGAATTATTTTTTTTTCGAACAAATTTTGAATTTTCATCAGGCAAATATAATAATCAAAGAGGTATTCGAATTATTTTTTTTTCGAACAAATTTTGAATTTTCATCAGGCAAATATAATAATCGAAGAGGTATTCAACCCATAGAAAATCATCGAAAAACTTTAAAAAAATCTAGATACTATTGAAATTTTATCAATAATTAACAAAAATTATTTAATGTCCGGTATATTTTTTCTCCTGTTCTATTATCCTGTTATAATTATCGACGTCAATTTCTCAATAATAATAATAATAACAATGAAAATTGTCTGTTTAATGTTTAATTATTCAGAGCCTCGTATAAAAAAACAAAAAAGATATATAATTGTTAAATTTTTATTGTTTAAAGACACAAACAAATTTAATTTTTAAAAATCTTAAAACTGTATTCGTTTATTTATATCACATTTATAATAACAAAGCTATTATTTTTTTATAAAAGTTAATCTCAAGAAAAAAAAAATATTTAAAAACTATTATATAATAAATAGTGCATATGAATAGGACACATCTGTTTAGATGAGCAGGTGCGGTTGCACTAAGTTTATATATTTTCAAGCGTAAACCGATTAGGGGATGAAATGTTTTTTTGTAAGGGTCACGTGTGATATGTCAAATAAATCGGTATATTTATATACACATTGTCATGAAAATATATAATAATATCATTTTAAATGATAATTTATTTTTTTTAAATATAAAAATTTATTTATTTTTAATTATATATTTCAATTTAAAATTAAATTATAATACAATAATAAAATATAATAACATTTAATTTTTTATTATCAATTTTTTTATTTTAAAATTTTAATAAAAAATAAAAAACAAATATTTATTAAAGTTTATATGATTTCTTTGATAATATTCATTTATCACTAAATTTTTTTTTCGGTACACTTAAAAAACCATTGAAAAACACAAAAAAAATAAAAAAAATAAAAATAAAAATACTAAAATTCATAAGTTTCTCTTTTAGTCGTTATTCATTGTTCAGAATTTCTTTGAGGAAGCAAACAAATTTGAATAGTATTTATATATATATATATATATGGGTCTGTAAATGTGTATTGAGAAAAACGAGGGGTGCTCGTTCAAGTGTACTTTGAGCAGTCCCCTAATTGTTTTATTCGTACCTTGAACAGACTAACTCACCCCCATATCATATAGACTTTCAGTCTATTTTATTTCCCCTCACCACACAC
The DNA here is from genome assembly GCA_011426435.1 of Lysiphlebus fabarum. Lineage (NCBI taxonomy): Eukaryota > Metazoa > Arthropoda > Insecta > Hymenoptera > Braconidae > Lysiphlebus > Lysiphlebus fabarum. The sequence continues at coordinate 72,462 of WSYQ01000242.1, read as the reverse complement.
AAGTAAAACCACCCGCGGAGCATATCATGCGCCACTATAATGCTTAACAGGTTAACGTTTCACGTCATTATTCCATCCAGCAAATTTCAATTCATTTTATTTTTTTACTTACACTTTTAAATTTGAGTTTTTTATTTATCATTATACATTTTTTTTTTTTTTAAATTTATTCTGTCATCATATTTTTATTTTTTCAATTTATCATAGCAATTTGTCTATCCACATATATAAATATACGTATTAAATAATAATAAATTTAATTTAAATATATATCTCTATGATAGGGGTTTGTAATTTTTTTTTTCAACCCCCAAGTAGATTTTACAAAGAACTGTAATCAGCAATTGTAATGACACCTATATTTTTTTTTTTTCCAAATGAAAATAGTGAAATTAAAATTATATTGTTGTTTCATCCCCTAAATTGTTACTGTCAAATATTTTTTTAAACAAAAAAAAGTTTTTCAAAATGATTAAAAAAAAAAAACTAGAATTATTTTATTGAAAATAAAAATTTATAATCGTTTTATTATGTATTTTATTCTGACTCAATTAAGGGATGAAAATTTAAAATGAAGTAATTATCTAGTTTCCAAATAAATGTCAAAATAATTATAATTGTTTTTTTTTAAAAAACTAATATTAAAAAACTTGAAAAAAAAATTAAAAATTATACAGTGTTTTTAAAAATAAATTAAAAATAATTTTTAATTAACTTAATAAATAATTAAATTAAATAAAATGAAAAAGTAAAATAAAAATGTAATTTGCATATATAAAATTTTATAAAAATAAAATAAGTGATATATATATAAGTGATAATTGAATAATGTCTGACCAAATCAATTTTTGTATCACTGAAAAACAGTTAAATCATGTAATGCTGTTTTATTTCGTTTGCTTACTAACCAGTTTTATTGATTCAATTGTCTCGATGCAGCAGATGGGTTATTCTTTATGTACTTGAAAAAAATTATTTCAATCACTTTTATTTTTTATTTTTTATTGATTTTCATGGATTAAAATACATTATCTCAGCAGTGTACCAAATGATTATTGATTTAAATATATATATATATTCAATATATAATTTCTTTGATGATAAATAATTAAATAATATATTAATCAAATTATATATTCATCAATTGTTTAACTGTTTTATCAAAAAAAAATTGGTTAGCAAAGCCATTTGATATCAGGTTGTCAAGAATCATTTGATCAAAAAAAGAAAAAAAAAACAAGAAGCATCAAAAGCATCATTGTTTAAATATATTTAATATATTTAATTTTTTAAAATATTTTTTTCAATTTTAATCATTATCAGTAACAACAAATATTTAATGATATATATTTGTAAAATTTTATATATTAAATAGAAATTCATTGTCGTTCATTTTATACCCTAAAACATTTTATTGTCTTCCATTGTATTTAGTACATATATATAGGTATATATCAATGTGTACACTATTTTGTTGTGTTGTGCAAACTCTAAAATCTTCGTGGGAATGGACACTCGGATATTTGTGCAACCGCTAGGGATATGTTTTCAAGCAAAGCATCAATTGTCCGCCATGTTATATAACTGTTTACACAAACTTAATGTGCTAAGCTTAGTGAGATTTAAAATTGTCCTTTTTATATATGCTCTTTTTTTTTTTTAAATGCATTTTTAAACTATCATTTATATAAATTTAATCTAACAGTTTATAAATACGTTAATTCTAAATTTTTTTTTTTTCAATTGAAAAACCAAAAAAATCATTCACTTGTTAATCATAAAATTTAAAGATAATATTGATATTTTTTTTTATATAATTTTTATAATAAAATATATTTTATATAAATTTAATATTATTAAAAAAATTATTATGAAAAATCAAGGTTTGTGTATAATAAATGTGAGCAAATGTCAAGCTATCTCGTTTATGCGAAAACTTTGTTGAAGAATTCAATATCATTCCAAGTACACATACATTCTATAAATTCCAAAGTTTATATATATTCGTGTGAGTATAATATACATCCAACAACAACGACTATTATAACACCAACATAAAACAAAAATCGAATAATATAAAAAAATAAATAAATAAATACAGATAAGTATATATAAAAAAAAAAAAAAAATTTATATCGACAAGATCCAAGTATTAGAAGAAAATATATATATATATGTGTATTTATATAGAAGAGAAAAAGAAGAGCAAAGAGGTGCTGATATGCCATAAGGGTTGCTGGATTAGGTTTCTAAAGAGACAGGGAATGGGTTGATATCTTAGTCACCACAAAGCAGTGATAACATTTTCCCTCCCGGACAGAAAGCCTAGCAACCCTCCTGTGCCTCAGTTCCCCGATCAATAGCCAGATAACCAGTGCTACTAACTTGTTGTCATGACAACTATTGCCACGCCTTCAATCGTAAATATGGCCGACATTTGATGACAGAGGAAAATGAAAAAAAAAATGAGGAAAAACTCACATTCCTCTTCAATAGCTTTAGCGGCAATCGAGTGGGTTGCATTACGATAATATTGGTTACCATTTATATATATTTATATGTATTTTATAAATAAATAAATATATAATCGTATCTTGTATAAATTTTTTTTTTTTTTATATTTTTAATTTTAAAAAAAATTTAATTAATTTTTAAATAAAATTTATAAGTTTTTATATTATTTGTATATAAGGGATGAAATATATTTGAAAAATAAAATTATATTTTTTCGATTTTTTTTTTTTTTATCATTTTTAAAATTTTTTTTATATATAAATTGTAAAAGTCTTTTCAAACAAAATGAAATGGAATGGAATTTATTTTTTTTTTATGATATTTTTATTTAGCTATGTGTTTTTTAAAATATGTTTTGTTTATTTATATATTTGTTATTTTATTTATCATTTTAACTGTATTTTTTATTTAAAAATTTTTTTATAAAAATAATCTTCAATTTTTTAAAGAAATAAATTATTATAAAATTGGTAATAGGGTTTATTGATTTTTATCAGCAATATATATAAAATTTAAAAGTTTTATTCACAAAAAAAATGTTTGAATTGAAAGCTTTTATGCTTTTAAAAATAAAAAATAAAAAATAAAATATCAAAGTGTATTATTTTTTAATGCTGTATAATAAATTATCTAATAGAAGCAATAAAATTGTTACTCAAATATACCAAATAATTATTTATAAAAAAGTAAAAAATATACAGGTACTCAATGTTACCAGATCAAAAAGCTTTCAACCCTCAAAAATATTTTTTAGTCTAAATTTAATTTTATATCTGTTAAATTTTACAGAATAATATAAAATATAATTTATAAACTTTGAAAAAGCTCAGTGCAACACCATGTTATCACTGCAATGTACAAAAAATTCATGGAAATAAATTATAAAAGCTTTTACAAAGTTTACGGTGAAATTTACGGTGAAATTTACGGAGAAAAATGAAAATTCAATGAATTTAGTCACTGCAATTATACATATATATGAATAAGACTGATTACATTAAGTAATTTCTGTGACAATGACACTAATGCAATCATAAATAAAAATAAAATTATAAAAAATACATAATAACAACTTTTAAACAATTAAAATATAGGTATGTTTCTTATATATTCCAACATAATAATAAACATCATCATCATGTATATATTAAATTATTGTCAATATATTATAATAATGAGCAAATAAATATCACACATCAAATAACAAATTCAATATAAACCATATCATTATATACATATAAAAAAAAAAAATATTTTAATTATTATCGTTGTCTAATCGTGTATCGTACATATAAATAAGTACTCTTATATATTTTTGACGCTCAGGGTGCGTATATATATATAAATATAAAATGCCCTTTTTGTAAATCGTCAAGTGTGTATGCACTTGGAATGTAATATATCCCTTTCGTTCATTTTCCATTTGTAGAGACACGTGACCTTGCCACGTGCCAATAAGTGTTTGTTTCGGTTTGTATTGTCACCACGTATATATATATAGACTCTTTTAACATTGTCTAATTTTTTCATAGTATTATTTTGTCATATATAAAAAAAAATGTACATATTTATATCTATTTTTATTACATATATGCAATTAAATGTTTATATTTACACATGAAACTTTTATTTGAACTTGAAAAGTAAATTTAATACAAAAAAAAAAATGATAATAAAAAAAAGTAATCAATAAATTTACAGTTTAATGTCAATAATATTTTGTTAATTTGCTTTGAGTTATATATTGTATTTATTGAATTAAATAAAAATATTAAAATTTAAAAAATTTATATATAATGCAACATGGAGTATGATGTTTGATATATATGGTGAGATAATTTTGATAATAACTGATATATAAAAAATAACAGCTGCCTATTATTATTACTGTCATGATCGAGGAATGCAATAATGTCACCCTGTGACTATAACAAGGGTTGACTGGGTGTTTTTTGTCGAGGGATTAAAATCCAATGAATATCCACTCATCTTATCATCTATCAGCTTTTTTTCACTTTATTATCCCTTGCTTCATTTTTTTTTTTTTTTTTATCTGGATTTGCAATATGCTTACCATCATTTTTCGTGCTATAATACCACATCAAATTGACAAGTGGATCATGTCATATATGCATGTGACAAGTTGACTCTTGTAAACTTATTTTATTTTTAAATAAAAATAAAAAATATACTTATATATATTTAAATATATAAAAATGAAAAATTAAATTAAAATTAAATTATTTATGTTTTTAATGAATTTTAGAAAAAAAAATTTAATAAAAATATTGTACATTTATGAAATGAAAATTAAATATGATAAAATATTTTTTAGAATACAATTTATTATTGTTATTTTAGCTTACAAATTTATTTTTCTTATCTTAACACAATTATTTACTAAATTTTTTTTTTATTTATACATGTATATTCAAATCTAAATGCCAAAAAAAAAAATTGTCATCTTCAATCATACACACACATATCTAATCATTATCTTTGTTAATGATGATAAATTTTATTTATCACTAATTTAAAATTATGATTATTATTTATAAAAAAAAAAAAAAAACGTGTGTTTGTGTTGCCTATAAATTAAAAAAAATATATAAAATGAAAAAAACAAGTTTATTTTTTTATGAAAAACAAAGTATCATGTTGATTTAATTATATAAATATATGGGTCTATGATAAAAGTACATTGTATCAACTTGATTTTGAGTCAACAAAATATTAAGATTATTTGCTAAAAATAAAATTAAAAATGAATATTATATATATATAGAATTTTAAAAACAAAATATATGATAACTCTTAAATATATATATGAAAAAATATAATATACGTGACTTGTATTGTTTGTAGAGTTATAAATACTAAATAATAATTTTTGTAATTTTTTTTTTTAATATATTTTTATTGGACGTGTTAAATATTATTTTACCAACTTAATATTTGATAAATAATTTTGCACGTGTCATTTTTTTTTCTGTTAGTTATCTATATGACAAAATGTTTTAGAATAAAATAGAAATTAAAAAATTTAATGCAATAAATATAGAGTCTCATTAAAATATATACCAAAAACAAATTTATTAAAATCTTATATGTCAATACAGGTATTTTTTAGTTGCATAATTTATTACTGAAAATTTAATCGGACGGTTATTTGGTTACATTTGATTAGTTATTAGTTATATTATTATATTAAAACATCGTTGGTTTTTTTTTAATCTTGATCAAACTTTCTGGTATAAATTAAATTAAATAGGTAATTTTTAACAAGAGAAAAATTAGAAAATTATTTTTGTTTATTGAATTAGTTGTTAAAACAATTGAGATATTTTTTTATTCAATTTTATATAATGAAAAAAATTAAATAAATTATACCTACATGTACTGCAGTATTTTAAATAAATTTTTTAAATTTAATTATTGATAAATTGTTGTATTTTAAATACCTGTAAAGACTTTTTTATTATATTGCAGTTTATATTAATAAAAATGTAAATTAATCATCATTGCAGTCAAATATTGTTTTTTCTAAAAAATTAATCTATTTTGGGATAACTAATAAAATATATACTGAGAAAAAAAAAAACTTGTATTAATTTAAAATTTCTAAATTTAAATTAAATTATTTTGATTATAACTAAACAAATTTATTGCAATTTAAAAAAAGATAAAAAATTATTTCTTTATCAAACCATCACGATCATTCAAAAAAATTATTTATCAACAAAAAAATATTTAAATTTAAAAATAATTAAAAAACTTATATAATTTTTTTGTTTTTCTCAGTTATAATTTTTTATAAACAAAAATTATTAATTAAATAATTAAAAAATTTAATTGAATATTAATTTAAAAGACAAATTATTTATATTATCATTTTTTTTTTTTTATACATATCAACATTCTTGCATTCAAAAATTTCTAAACAATCATTCTCATTAATCGTATCACATATTTTATTAATTATTGATTTTTTTATGTACATAAGATTATAAAATTCCTATTTAATTATTTTAAATTATAATTAAATTGATATTATCTTCTCCAGGAAAATTTTGGATATCTATATATTTGGATAATATAATAAATTGAGAATTAAAAAATTGAAATAATAATATATACGAACATTTATTCAGAAAATAATTAAACAATAATTTTTTTTTTTTTTGATGTACAATATCAACAGCATGATAATATTATCATTGTTTGTTTGAAAAAAAAAAATGACAAAATCACGCCTTTTTTTTTTTTTTTTTTGTGTATACTTATGTATATATTTTTTTTTCCTTATTCGAATAGAATGATTTCATAAGCATTTTATTTATTTATGCTCAAATAGCATTTAATGTATCATTTATATTATTTTTTTAAATGTATATATTTAATCAAACATTATTTCAGACTAGTAAATATTTACACAATCATACAAATGATACGGTAATTTTATAATTATTCACGTAATATATATCAAGAAAAATAAAATAAAAATATAATAAATTTAGAGGGCTAAAAACAATAAGGAAAAAAAAATTTAATTTTAATAATAAAAAATTAAAAAATAAAAAGATTAAGCACATAGCTAATAATTGTTCTAAATGCTGTATGTACAAAGCTGTTAACAATTTTATATTTGCTTCTAAATTTTGTACACAATAATAATATAAATTAAATAATTTAACAGAAAAAAAAAAAAAAAAAAAATGTTAATTATACAAAATTATTATAACAATATAAAATTAATAATAAAATTTATTTAAATAATTGGAGAAAATGCTGATGCTTGACTTCTAATTTCACGATTTTCAGTTGAACTTAAATCAAGTAAACCACCAACAATATTTTGTTCATTAACAACTTTTTTACCAATAAGTGAATCAATACTAAAACTTGTTTTTTTATCAATAATACCATTTGTTGTTGATGATGATGATGATGTTCTCATTAAAAATGGTTGTATTGTTGTATCACCAATAAATTGTTGTATTTGTTGTGTTGGTACTGTTAAAGGTACTGGTTTATATAATGGTGGTGGTGGTTGTTGATGTTGTTGTTGTTGATGTTGTTGTTGTTGTTGTTGTTGTTCAAGAAAACCACTTAATTTTAATGCTTCTAATGTTGTTTGTGAAAAATCAATTAATGGTATTTGTGGTGGTTGTGTTAAATATGATGTATTTGGATAATTAATATTATTATGATGATGATGATTATTATTTAAACAACCATTTCTATCACCACATATTGCAAATGTTGCCATTATTGCACGATCATGACGTAATACATAATGTGGTGGTGGTCTTTTATAACGTTTTCTTCTACGTAAAAAACTTCCATTATCAAACATATCTTCAGCTAATGGATCCAATGTCCAATAATTACCTTTACCTGGATTACCAGGTTCACGTGGAATTTTAATAAAACAATCATTTAATGATAAATTATGTCTTATTGAATTTTGCCATGCTGGAAATTTTTCATGATAATATGGAAATCTAGCCATTATAAATTCACAAATACCACTTAAAGTTAATTTTTTATGTGGTGATTGTAATATTGCCATTGTTATTAATGCAATATATGAATATGGAGGTTTTATTTGTGATGATGATATTTTTTCAGCTGTATATGATGATGATTGAGAATTTTTTTGATTTGTTGACATCATTGAATAATTTTTTTTAATATTATTATTATTGTTGTTAATATTATTTCTATTACGTATTTTTGTTGTTGATGATGTTGTTGTTGGTGATATTGTTGTTGTTATTGGTGTTGTTGTTGTTGTTGTTAAATTTATATTATTTTTTGTACAATGTAATTCTTTTTGTTCATAATTTATTGGATTACCAATTGTATTACTTGAATCAGAATCACGATCACTATCAATACAACCGTCGTATAATATATTAGCCATGATCATTGAATCTGTGTTCATTTTTAATTCTTTTTTTTTTTTTTTAACTATTTATATATTTAAAAAAAAAATAAATAAATACACTTTATTGTAGTATAAATTGACTTAATTACACATCACTTATTTGAATTATAATTCAAATACATCACAAACATTATTTTTACAACTGATTTTTTAATACTAAATGTACTTAATGCAACCTTGTTATCATTTGTTATCATAATTCCACATTAATAGTACTGTGTTCCAGAGATAAAAACATATTTGTTTTTTTTTTTTTTTTTTTTTTTTTTTAATATTTATCTTGTTTTATTATTATTTTATTAATTAACTCAATTAACATATTATTTTAATGTTAATTTTATAATATAATAATATTATTTATAAATTTTTAACACTTTATAAAGTCACTTGTTTAATTATTTTTCTACAGTGATAAGACAATATCAACATATAGTAATTTTAAATTTTAAAAATTGTATTATGTTTTTTTTTTTTTATATGAAAAATTGAAGAAAAAAAAAAAAAAAAAAAACTAGTTTATATATTATTTTTAACTGGTTTGATAAGAGTTTTGTTAGTCTGATCAGTAGTGATGATACGGGGCGAATTGAAACTTAGAAATTTTTACTTGCCCTGTATTGGTAGCAAGTGTAGGCGGTCTTTATTAAATCAAGGGGCGGGCATTTGTTGGCGACATGATCCCCCACTATATATTATATACTTTTATTCCACGCATATAATGTCATCCCCCTGAGGTCTGATATAATTTGCGTAGCAGGATTTGCTCAATGTTCAAAGAAAAAAATAAATTTTGATTGTTATACTGTTACATTGCCATTGATAATATTTAGTATATAAACAATTTAATATTGATACAGCTTTCTTCAAACTATATTAAATATAAATACATATAAGTTTAATCTAAAATATTTTTATTTATATATATATTTATTATTTTAAAAATTCATTTATATTAGATCAATATATATCGAGCTGATTTCAAAAATTGTTTAATTAAAATTTAGTCGAGTAATCTGATTTATAATTTTTCTCAACTTTAGACATACGGAGAAATGGGTAGTAAAAAGTATCTCTGTATGTTTAAAATTTTTTACTCCATATTTCTCCATATAGATTAATTTAGGTGATTTGAAAAAATTATTTTTATAATTGGATATATATTTGTACAATAACTTTTTGAGATTTGAATTTATGTGTTTTGTTATCTTCATGTTTTTTAAATTTTAACTGGTGGTTTATTAAATAATTCCATGGTAAAAATGTGTTTTGAAATATTTCGAAAATATATGACTTGACTAGCTGCTTATGTTCATTTTTCAATCATTAATCTCCTTTATTTGTTATGCTCAATAATAATTTTAATTTGTTTTTTGTTTCGTTTGTCTCTTTTTTATGCTTGGATTTTAATCTCTATGACTAATTATTAGATCAAAAATAGGAAGATATTCAATAAAAATTTCTATTAATATTTTAATACACATTTTCTAATCATTCGAAAAAAAAGCGAAGAAAAGTCAGATAAATATTTCCACCATTAATTTTGAATCTAATAATACTAAATTGTAAATTTTTTGCTATAAAAAATATTCCATATAAAGTTCATCTATAAATTAAAGAAATCGATATAAATTTCTATTACATAGAAATTTATTTTTTATTATTTAAAAAAAAAATAATAAAAAGTTATATTTTAAATTTTTTTTTCGACATTTTGAATTTAGGACAACGATACTTTTACCATCTAGCGGTGATAATATCAACTATTAATTGTCGATAAAAAAGATTGTGTTTATTAAATGAAAAAAAAAAAAAAAAACATTAAAATAAAAATATTTGTTATTATTAAATTGTTTAATTAATTAATGAATATTAATATTTATAACCATAGAATTTCAATTGATACATTATAATACCAAGTATAATATAAATAAAATTTATTTTAATTGAATATATAAATATTTTTTTATACATGACGTCACTTAATCATGCCATGTTTACAAAAATTATTCTAGACTTTGTCAGGGTCTCAGGGCTGTCTGTATGTACACGTCAGTAGTAACAACAATTATTTAATATTTTATAAAAAACTTAATTATTCATAGATAATTTTTTATCAATTTATAAAATAATTTAATTCACTTTTGAATATTATTTATGTTATTAAATTTCAATACAATAATTTATTAAAAATAAAAAAAAAAAAACAAATTTACAAAGTTAAAATAACAAATATAAAATGTCAGACATTAAAGAATGGATCAATTCATTACCAATATTTACTCGATATTGGTTATTAAGTACAATTGGTTTAACATTAATTGGAAGATTTGGTTTATTATCACCAAGTGTATTGATATTATTATATGATAAATTTATTCATAATTTTGAAATATGGCGTGCTTTAACAAGTTTATTTTATTATCCATTAAATCAATCAACCGGTTTTCATTTTATGATAAATTGTTATTTTTTATATAATTATTCATTGAAACTTGAACGTGGTGAATTTGAAGGAAGACCAGCTGATTATTGTTTTATGTTATTATTTAATTGGTTATGCTGTGTTGTTATTGGATTGATATGTAATTTATCATTATTGATGGATCCAATGGTACTTAGTGTACTTTATGTTTGGTGTCAACTTAATCAAGATGTCATTGTTAATTTTTGGTTTGGTAATTATATATTATTATTATTTATAATTAAATTTATTTATTATAAACAAAAAAATTAATTGAATATTTTATTTTATTTATATTTTTAGGTACAAAATTTAAAGCTATGTATCTTCCTTGGGTACTTTGTGGTTTTAATCTTGTTATATCTGGTGGTGGAATGATGGAATTAATTGGAATACTTGTTGGTCATCTTTATTTCTTTCTTAAATTTAAATATCCACAAGAATATGATGGTCCAGAACTTCTTCAAACACCAAGATTTATTGAAAATTATTTTCCACCATACAGAGTTAATGTACATGGATATTCAAATACATATGATCAACGACCAAGACAAACACCACCAGGAAGAAATATTTTTGGTGGACATTACTGGGGTCAAGGCCAATCATTAGGACAATAAGCATTTGTAGCTTCCTTAATTTAAATATTGTTTTTTTTTTTTTTTTTCTTTTAAATAAATTATAATTTAAATAAAACAATAAAATTTAATAAATATAACAAATGTTTTTTGCTCTTTTGTTTTACTGAATAACAATACATGATTTAATCAATTTTATTATGATATTTAATTATTTCTAATCTGGCTTTTTCTTTTCTTTTTTTTTTACAAGTATAATTTTTTTTCTTCACAGATAAATACCAAACTATTTATAATCAATAAACATTATTTATTTTGGTGCTTGTTCTTTTTCACCAACATTAAAAATTTCTTCTGATGCTTTTACTGGATCACGGAAATTTGGAAATTGTTCCCATGGAGCTGATAACTCAAATCTACGAAATTCTTGTGCCAATTCAAGTGGTTCAGCTACAATACGTTTAACTTCATCATCATAACGTACCTTAAATAATATTAAATAAATAATTATTAATTTTATATTTATAATAATTATAAGGTAGTTAAATAAAAATATTTAAAAATAAAAAACCTCAACAAAACCACTGAGTGGAAAATCTTTTCTCAATGGATGTCCTTCAAAACCATAATCAGTTAAAATTCTTCTCATATCTGGATGATCACTGAACAAAATACCATACATATCCCATACTTCTCTTTCATACCAATTAGCTGATTTAAATACTGAAACAACTGAATCAACTGGTGTAAGTTCATCTGTGTATGATTTAACACGAATTCTAGTATTATATCTGAGTGAAAGTAAACAGTAGACCAACTGTAACAATTAAAAAAATTGTCAAACTTAAATATGTAATTATTGTACAAAAAAATATTTAATTTCAAAAAAATATTTATTATTTACCTCAAATCTAAATGGTTTACTTGGAACATCAACAGCTGTGATATCAACTAAAATTGAATATTGAGCATTATGATGATCTCTTAAAAATGCCATTGTTGGACGTATACCTTCTGGAGCAATACAAACTTCTAATTCATCTCCAGTAGCAATTTGTACTTTTTGTACATATTTTGGTAAGCATTCAGCAACATAATGACCAAAATCTTTTAACTGAGTAAGATTTTTAATTTGTGGCTTACGAATTGTTGCTAAAAATATAAACAATTGTTACATTTATTTTAAAACAAAATATTGGTTATTGTCAAAATTATTATGTCATTTTAATTTACGTTTTGTTTCCTCAGTATGTTCAGTTGTTGGTTGAGCATTATTTAATGTTGATGCAACAGAAATATAACCTATGAAATATTATAAAATTTTAGTTATGTAAGGTAATATTATTAATAACAAAATTAATTTAATTTATAACACATAAATAAGTATAATTATAAATACGTTTTGGTATTGATCTGACTGTAATTCTTGTTGCATTTAAAAGTTTATTCAAAACAAATGATGCCATATTTGTTAAAATGGTCCAACAAAATACTTAAAAAAAATATGTTGACCACTATTGTTTAAATGGCCAATAAGCAACAATCAGCAACAACAATATAAGATCCACAACAATTAAAAAAAAAAAATTTTCAGTCAATTTTTTGTTTCATTTACACTGTACAAAAATTAAAGCCTTAATTACATGTCACTTATGCGCGCGCAGGGGCTTAATCATTAAAAATTTTATTATTTATTTATAATTTTAACAAATTTTTAATAAATTTATAAAGACTATAAAAGCTTTAATTGTTTATTAATTTATTTATCATTCATTTTTAATTATTTTTAGCAATTTAAATTTTATTAATAAATATTAATGTTGATTTACAATGTCAGTGTAAATAACGTAACTCAAATTAAAAATAATTATTTACATTCCCATCTCTGTTTATAATATAATAATAAACATTTATTTATTTATAGATATACAATGCACATTGCACTTATGCATTTTGTCATATCTATAGATAAATAAAAATATGATTTTTTAGTATATAATAATTGTATATTTTATAAAATAACTAAAAAAAATTTATTAAAGAAAAAAAAAAAAAATTGTGTTTATTAAAAAAGTTATTTGACATTTTTTTTTTTTTATATTAAATAAAAATAAGTAATATAATTATTTAAAAAATGACGTCAAATACAACATTGGATATTAATCAAGATCTTGCAAAATTTCTTTTGGATCATGGCGCTACACTTATTGTTACTGATGTTCCAATTGGTACAGATTTTGGTATTGATCTTAAATCATGGAATACTGGACAAAAATTTAAAGGAATGAAAATGATACCTCCAGGTTTTCACTTTATTCATTACAGGTACAGATATGCTTTTTATTTTTTTTTCATACAAATATATTATTAAACAACATTTTACTAATATATTTTTTATTATTATTAGCGTTGTCAATGAATTTGGTGAATTAGCACCAAGAGTTGGCTGGTTTCATACATTCAAAGAAAAAGAATTTGTTATTAAAAAATGGGATGTTGAAGCTGAAGATATGAGTACAGAAGGTAAATATATAAAATAACAATAAACAATATTTAACATATTTAATTATTTATTTTTTTATCAGCTATTAACGATGAAGAAGCTGGACGATTTAGAGACAATTTACGAGATTTAGACAAATATCTTGGTCCTTATCCTTATGATACTTGGAAATTATGGACAGAACTTACTAATAAAATAAATGATGATTTAATTGAACGATGTCAGCCATTATGTGGGTAAGTTTATTTATATTAATAATTATATTGATAAATATTAATAGATAATTTAATTTTTTGTTTTTTTTTTTTAGTCGTGTTAGATCAGCATTAGAACTTGTTGGTTGTAATGATTCATCAAGACCAAGAGGTAATGAAAAAATTGAAACAAAATCAAAAGCTGGATTAACTGTTGAAGAAAAAGAAGAACTTTTATTACCAAATTTAAAGCCAAAAGTTGGTACAGAATTAAGACTAACTAAATTACCAGAAAAAAATTATCCAGATAATGCAGCACCAAATGAAATAACACAATATTCATTGGATACAAGTTATGCATTAACTACACTATTTAAAAAATTAAAAGAGTAAGTTTATTTTATTTTAGTTTATTATTTAATAATAATCATTATGTTAAAAAAAAAAAAATAATTATTAATTTGTTTCAGACCAATTGAAATTATTGGAGAATTACAATTATCATTTGTATGTTTTCTAGTTGGTCAAAGTTTAGATGCATTTGATCATTGGAAAAAACTTGTTGCATTAATATGTGGTGCTGATCAAGCAATATTACAATATCAAATAATTTATATTGAATTTTTAAATACATTTGAAATACAATTATCACATGTACCAGAAGATATACTATGTGATATTGTAGCAAATAAAAATTTTGTATATTATAATTTAAGAATATTATTTTCAACAATTGAAAGTAATTCTGAATTAAATGAAAGACTGAAAAATCAAGCATTAAAAATGAGAACAAAATTATCTAATAAATTTTTATGGGATTTTGAAAATTTAATGGAAGAAGATGAAGATGATGCACCAGTTGTTGTTGATACATAATAAATACTTAATTATTAATAATAATTTTATAATTTATATAAAATTTAATAAATTTTTTTATAATTTTATCTAAATAACTTTTAATAATAAATATTATAAAATTATAATTTGTTTATTTATAAATTTAATTCTCATGCTATTGTATATACATACAAATTATTTAAATATTTGTTATTCATATTTTTTTTTTGATTAAGCAATAATATATATTCAACATAACTAAATTAGGCAATGTCATTCTTGGAATCTTGGTATGGACATAACCATGGACCACAATTTGTTTATTGTGGTATAGTTTGATGGCATATCCTCGGAATTTGGCATAAAAAAAAGAAATATAAAGTTATTTGGTATAGTTAATACTGATATTAACTATACCTTAAAATTATTTCTTTTTCTCTTTTTTATTTTTGCAAATTACATATTGAATTATATACTGTTGTAACTGTTTAATGACACTTGCAAAATATAGTAGAATTAAATTGAAGTATTTAATATTGTTTAAAGTGAATGTATTTAACTGTATTTATCCATATATATATAAGTAGAGGATATTTGTTGTTTTTTTAAAACATAATAAGATAATTCCCCTTCCATTAATTTTAATTTATATATAAATTTTTTTTTCCTGATTATTAAGATCCAGCAACATCAGCAGTATACCCTCTACCAAACATTTACACATAATTTTTTTTTTAACCACAGCATCGCATATATATACATATATATATTTTTATAATTTTTATTATATTTTTTGTGCTATTATTAGTTGTGACTAAAGTTGTGACCGATTTGGAACGTAATATTAGTTAAAATATCAGTGTTTATACATTCATTCATACTAGTAACATCATTTTATCATAAAAAAAAATATATACCTATAATTTATGTAATAAATATTATAAAATGTTATTTTTTAATAATTTATTATCAATTTTTTTTAATTTAAATAATATAATTTTAACAAGTGTTTTATATTAATTAATTAATTAATAATATATAATAATAATTTGACATCAATATTAAATTGTTAATAACTATAATTAATAATAAATTTAAAAATATTTAAAAAAATGTATTCGGATGGTCATGAGGTTGATGGCAGCTGGGTACTGCGAGTATACGTCACTGATTTACAAGTTGAAAGAAGCCTCCGGGTCAAAGGAGAACTTCATATTGGTGGTGTTATGCTACGTCTTGTTGAAGATCTTGGTATGTTTTATATATAATTATTAATATCATTTTATTTAATTAATTATATCATTATTATTATTATGAAATTGCAACTTGTAGAATGTAATCATGCAACAGTTTGAAACGCCCGTATTACAACTCATACATCTTTTTAAGTATGTCACACATGAAAAAAAAAAAAAAAAAAAAAGATATTTATATACGGACTTGTATGCAAGATGTGTATGCAAACTAAATTGACCGCCTTCGTTTTTTACTCCCCACACATTTTTTTTATTATTTTTTTATATATACGTTGAGTCATCTCTTAACTTGGTTCTTGAAATTGTTATTATTAAAAACACAAACATAACAATGTATTCAACTGTTTAGATTATCAAAAAAAAAAAAAAATATGAATTAATTTTTTAATGATGTTGATGGTTGTAATTTTGATAATATAAATAATAATACATTTATTATTAATTGTTGTTATTTTTATACAATTGTAATAAGATCATCAAGGATATTATTATTTTATTAATTTTTTTTTTTAGATATTGCAATTGATTGGTCAGATCATGCACTTTGGTGGCCTCAAAGAAATCTCTGGTTAACTAGAACAAGAAGTACATTAGATCAGTATGGAGTTGCTGCTGATGCTATGTTACATTTTACTCCAATGCATAAAACTTTAAGAGTACAAATGCCAGATTTAAGATTTTTAGATTGTCGTGTTGATTTTTCAATAAAAACATTCAATGCTGTTATTAATTTATGCAAAGAACTTGGTAAATACTATTATTATTATAAAATTTTTAAATAAAAATAAATACAATTAATGTAATAATTTGTTTTAAATAATTGTTTGTTTTTTTTTTTTTTTTATTTAAAAAGGTATCAGACATCCTGAAGAAATGTCATTTTGTAAACCACTTGAAACAAATCATTTAAAATGTAATTTAAAAGATATGTCAGTTAAAAAAAAAATATCAAATCAAAAAAATGGACAATTAAATATACCAGCAGATACAAATACATTTATTGCTGTTGGACAAAATCCTAAAGGTTCAAATGGTAGTCTTGATCAAAGTAATCCTTTTATGTGTGCACCAGTTACACCAAATAATAAAAATATAAGTACTCCTATAAGTTCTCCAACAATTCAATCAACTTGGCAACGTAATAATAATGCAGCTTTTGGTAGTACTGGATCATTTAATGCAAATAATAGTACAATGAGTCTTGAAACATTAAATGGTGGTTTAACTGAATCATTAACTCAAAGTCCAACTTCAGTATCACCAGATGTACGTTCAAAATTAATAAAACCAAAAAGTTTAATTGAACGTGCAAGAATGAATGTTGCATGGCTTGATTCATCATTATCATTAATGGAACAAGGTGTACGTGAATTTGATACAATTAGATTGAGATTTAAATTTTATTCATTTTATGATTTAAATCCAAAAACTGATGCTGTTAGAATTAATATGATTTATGAACAAGCTAAATGGCAATTACTTGCTGAAGAAATTGAATGTACTGAAGAAGAAATGCTTATGTTTGCAGCACTTCAGGTATATATTTTTATTTAAATTTTTTAGTAATTATTTTTTATTTTTACCTATATCAATTTCTTGAGAAAAAAAAAAAAAAAAAGTATAGGTATATAATATTATCAAACTTGATATCATCATATACTTTTGTGGTCAGATTAAATTTTATCTGGTAAAAAATATATATTTTAAAAATTTGTTTAAATTATTTTAAGTAATTTGATATATTTAAATTTATTTTTTATTTTATGCTGAATTATTAAAATTAAATTGATAAGATATCGTATTATTTTATATATAGGTATATATATATTTTTTTTTGATGATAAAGATGATGATAAAATAAAATTAAGTAATTGATATAGTTGTTATAAGATAAAATTTATATGTATAATATTAAATTACAGGTACAAATAAATTTACAAGCAAATATGCCACAACCAAGTTATGAAATAAGTAATTCATCATCACCAGTTGATATTGATGATATTGATGCTGCATTAACTGATTTACAAGTAAGTCTTGAAGGTGGTTGTACAAATAAAGAATCAAGTGATATAACACAAGTACCAGAACTTGGTGATTATTTAAGATTTTTTAAACCAAAAAGATTTACACTTAAAGCATATAAAAGATATTGGTTTACTTGTCGTGATTTACAACTTCGTTTATTTAAAACACGTGAAGAAAGTAATAGTTCAGAACCACCAGTATATGTTATTAATTTACGTGGTTGTGAAGTTACACCAGATGTTAATTTATCACAAGGACGTTATGGTATTAGACTTGAAATACCAAGTTCTGATGGTATGACTGAAATGTGGATAAGATGTGATACAGAACAACAATATGGTAAATGGATGGCTGCATGTAGATTAGCAGCAAAAGGACGTTCACTTGCTGATTCATCATATGAAAGTGAAGTTAATGATATTATGTCTTTTCTTCAACTTCAAAGACCAGCACCAGCACCAGCAGTTAATCCAAAATCACTTGATATAACACCAGAAGATTATGTTGCACCACGTTATTCAAAAAAACTTAAAGGAAAATTAGTACAAAAAATACTTGAAGCACATGCTAATGTTAAAGATTTATCATTAATTGAAGCAAAATTTAATTATATTAGAGCATGGCAATCATTACCAGAATATGGTATATCATTATTTGTTGTACGTTTTACTGGTAAATCAAAAGATGAATTACTTGGTATTGCTAATAATCGTTTAATGAGAATGGATATTAATAATGGTGATCATTTAAAAACATGGAGATATAATACAATGAAAGCATGGAATGTTAATTGGGAAGTTAAACATATGATGGTACAATTTGAAGAAGAAAGTGTTGTATTTGAATGTCGTTCAGCTGATTGTAAAGTTGTACATGAATTTATTGGTGGATATATATTTTTATCAATGCGTTCCAAAGAAGCTAATCAAACATTAAATGAAGAAATGTTTCATAAATTAACTGGTGGGTGGGTTTAAATTCAATTTAACAAAAATATATTTGTTATTTTATAAAATTAACTTTTTTTTTTTTTTTTTTTCTATTATCAATCATATTATGTACCTAAAAAAAAAAAAAAACAAAATAAACATTCATATTATTCATATGAAAATATATATTGAAAGCTTTTAACAGTA
The DNA here is from genome assembly GCA_011426435.1 of Lysiphlebus fabarum. Taxonomy (NCBI): domain Eukaryota; kingdom Metazoa; phylum Arthropoda; class Insecta; order Hymenoptera; family Braconidae; genus Lysiphlebus; species Lysiphlebus fabarum. Next base: position 53,005 of record WSYQ01000242.1, on the reverse strand, counting down.
TGTTATTAGTTATCATGTAAAAAAAAATAATTAATAACTGCGTGAAATGTAGATAAGATAAAACAAAAATTTAACAAAATTTATAAAAGTAATAAATTAATAAAATAATAATTTAATATGATTTTTTTTTTTTTTATATAATAATCAAATTTTACATTGACAAAAAAAGATTCGTAATTTTGGCTTTTTGTTTTCATAATTATTTAAATAAAATTTTTTCTACTCCAGGCATTTCCATCACTTGATTAAATGGTGCTAATTCAGTACAAATATATCACATAAATATCAAATTTTATATTAATATCATTTTAATCCTATCTGTTAATTTATATAATTAAATACAAAAAAACATATATATAAATATTGTTCTACTTACTTTCAATTTATAATATCATAAATTTCAATGTAAATTTAACAAAAAAAATTGTAGTTTTGTACATTAAATAGTTAATAATATAAAACAATAAAAATATAAAAATTAAATTTACCTATATATTTTTTTTAATAAATCAAAAAGTATCAAAATTTAATATTTTAAAAATATATTTCTTTTTTTTTTTTTTTTTTTTTTATAAATTCAGATTGTATTCTTTCATCTGTGATGACATTTTTTCACTGGATTGACTTCACTTGTCTATTGATACATCAAAAAATAAAATATATAAATAATTGAATATTCAATGAAATAAAATAATTTATAATATTAAAAATATATACCTGAGCATTATCAACTTTTCCTGCATATAAAAGTGATTTTTTTTTTTGAATTGATACCCATTCATGTGCTAAAACTCTATCAAGTGTAAATCTTAATGTAATATCTGGTTCTAATATATGACGTACAAGATTTTTAGCATAATCAGAAATAAAACTTTGTACACGTGAACGAAATACATAATTTTTTGACATTTGATTACGTAATAATTTTGTTAAATTTTCATCATCAAATGGTGGTGTACCAAATAATATAATATATAATATAATACCAAGTGACCATACATCTGCTAATTTTGGATTATATGGTGTACCAGATACAACTTCTGGTGCAGCATATGCTGCTGAACCACAATATGTTTGACTTAATATTCTACGATTATCATTATCAACACAAAATCTAGCAAAACCAAAATCAGCAAGTTTAACATGATTTTTACGTGATATTAATATATTTTCACATTTTAAATCACGATGAGCAATATTTTTAGCATGTAAATAATGAAGACCAGATGCCATTTGACGAAACCATATTTGTGATTGTTGTTCTGGTACTATTTTATTACGTTTAACATAATCAAGTAAATTACCATTTTCAGCACATCTCATAAAAATAAATACTCTTGGTCCACGTTGAAGTATACTATGTACCTAATTTTTAGAAAAAAAAAATAAAAAATTTATATATATATTAATTATCAAATTAAAATAATATTATATTTTTAAATAAAAATAATTATATTACTTGTATTATAAATGGATTTTCAACTTTTGTTAATATTTCAAGTTCACGTGGAAAAAATTTTTCAACATAATCAAATGGTGCTTTTTCTTTATCATAAATCTTGCAAGCTAATTGAATTTTTTTTGATCTATCATTGCAATAATATTCAGCTTGATGTACTGTTGCATATGAGCCCTATATTTATAATCATATTTTTTTTTTTTTTTGTTTTAATATTTAATAATTTTTATTTACTTCTTTTAATTAATTATTATAAAATAATAATTATTTTATGTAACCTGTCCAATTTTTTTTCCAATAATGTAACCACGTTCTTCAAGAGCATGTACCTCAGAATTTCTTGGACTCAATGAGGTTGACTTTGATGCCATACCAAAAACTTTTCATTGATTTTTATAAATTAATTATTCGTGATATTAAATTTTTCTTTTTTCAGTATTATTTATTACTAACTAGAATTTTGAGCTATCAAGTCCAACATTTAAGGCTGCCCTGGTTTTTTAATATAAAAAAAATTTGGTTAAATAAAAAAAATTATACATAAACAAAATAAATATATAAAAAAAAAAAAAAAAAATGACTAGCATTTTTTTTTTTTTTTTGTACATGTATATTAAATAATATATTTAATTATTTAAATATTTTATTTATAATATCGTCACTTTTTTATAATAAAAAAGCTGGAAAATTTTTACAAAGAAATATTAAAATAAAAATAAAAAATAAGAAATAAAATAAATATATTAAAACTTTTTTATTGTAAAAATTTATTTATATTAATATATCAAGTCTTACAATTTATCAAAGATTAAATTCTACAGTAAATTTTTTACCCTCAAAAAAATCGTCCAAATCCCTTAAAGAAATCTTTATTTTTCTGGACGCGTTCGATTCGAAATTATCCAAAGAAATTTGAAATAATAATCAGTTTGTATTTCGATTATTAATATATTTATAATTATTTTAAATATTAACAATAAACCAATGAATTACAAATACATAATATCATATTAATTTAATTTAACAAATATTACTATAATTTAAAATTCAAATCATCATAAAAAAAAAATTAATTTTTTCTCAGTCAAATTAATATGTAAACACCTTGACTGTACAAAATTTCTATATATGAATTTAAACATCCCCTCTGAACATTTTATTAAATAAAAAAAAAATATTTAAAAAAAAAAAAAAATACACACGCAAGCGTCATCATGATGTTCACCAGGCGTCTGCGTCTACCCTTCTTTTTCAGTACTTCTTCAACAAAAAATGTTCTGATAATGCCGCAGTCTGTAAAGTCTCATAATTTTTTCAATATTTAGTTTATTATATAAGTACATGACCAATTGATAATTTTTATTATTTTATTATCATTAACATATATAATTGTTCATCAACACAAGTTACATAATAATCACAAATTAAAGTGAAATATAATTCAAAAAAATAAATAAAATATGATAAATTATTTTTCATTTATCATGTCAATTCTAAAAAAACTATATACAATAAATAAATATAATAATATCAAACAGTGAAAGTTAAAAAAAATTAAGTGTTTATGTATAATGTGTTTAAAAAAAATTTATACAATTTAATTGACTTTATATATCATTTATAAACATATCTATAGTAATAATATTTCAATGATTGAAACAGGCATAAGATAGTTTAATAAATTATTTAAAAAATAATAAAATAATAAAATATAAAAAATAATGTTTTTTAAATATGAAATTACAAAGGTTAAAAGTGACACGAGTTAACTCGATAAAATTATTTAAAAAATATATAAATTATTAATGTCGTGTGTACAACGAAAAAGTAGTAAATTTTTGTACTAAATAATCATTGATTGTTTTTTTTTTTTTTTTTTTTTTTTTATATTATAAATAAATAAATAAAAATAATGTTTAAATAATAAATTAAATATATATTCAATATATTTTATAAAGAAATTGAAAAAAAATTAAATTAATTAAAAATAAAATTTTACAATGGTCATTGTATTATTACTGATGCTATTGATGCATGGGTGTTGGTGTTTAATGTTACAAGGTACATCTACAAGTTATGCACAATATGAAAAATGGAATGCTGGTTTAAATGGAAGTTTAGAATTTGAATTTAAAACTGAACAGGGTAATGGTTTATTATTATATACTGATGATGGTGGTACAAATGATTTTTTTGAAATTAAATTAGTTGAAAGTTCATTAAGATTAAGATATAATCTTGGTGGTGGTGCACAAATATTAACTGTTGGTAATAATCTTGGTGATGGTCATTGGCATAAAATAATAATAAAACGTAATTATGAAAATACAACATTAAATGTTGATGGTATTAAATCAACATCAATATCAAAAGGTAAAGAATATGAATTTGGACATTATACTAAAAATTCTGATGTTTATATTGGTGGTATGCCATCTTGGTATAATAATAAATTAACTTTATTGGCATTGCCAAGTGTTATATTTGAACCAAAATTTAATGGTTTTATTAGAAATTTAGTTTATGGTGATAATAATAATATTATACCTAGAAGACAAAAAATTAAAAATTCAAATAATGAGGTATGTATATTTTATTAATTTATTAATTAATTTTAAAACGTGGATCAACACAATACTAACAACTAATTTTTTATTTCTAAAATTATTTATTATTTTTAATTTTTAACTTCAACAAGTTTTGTTTAAGATAATTATATTATTTTTTTAATGAGAATTTCTGGGAAAAAAAAAAAAAAAAACATTAAAATAATGAAAAAATAAAAACTCTTAATATTCAAGTAACTAGGTCAAAAACAAATGAAATAATACTTGAGGGTTGAAATAGGCTGTGGGACTTTTGGTATAATATCGATCGTTGCAGAATGTGATGAACAACTTGCAGGTACTCTTTCAAAGCCAGATTGAGGATTGAATAAGCCTCTGAATTGTAAGAGTAAATAGACATTTCACGAAAGCACTATAATTAATTTTTTTTTTTTTAATGAATTTTCAACAATGTTTTTCTTCCCAACAAAATGTATTTATTTAGTCATTTATTATTATTAAAATCAATATAATATATTTTTAAATATATTTTTATCTTTTAGAAAAAAAAAAAAAAAAAAGTATTATCATCTCTTTGATCATATTTTATTTTTGAAATTAATATCAATTTAAATGTCAGAATTTTTTTAAAATAAATTTTTTTTTATAATATACAGTTTTAATTTAAATATATTTTCGTTTGTAAAATTTTCATTGGTTTATTTTTGGAAACTCATTAATAATGCATTAATTTTTTTAAAGAAACATGGCATGAGAAAATAGTAACATGTCAGCATGTGAATTGAGGAGTTGTAGACATGCGCGTTATAAAAATTAAAAAAAAAAGTGTTGAATAAAAAAAAAAAATGTATTTTTAATTTTAACATAATTAGTTGAAAATTTAAATTAAAAAAAAAATTAATAATTTATTATTAAATTTAAAATAATAAATAAAATTTTTGTTTTAATTTATTTAAAAATTGTCAATAAATATATAATATTTTTTTTTATAATAAATTATAATTATTTTTATCTTTATTATTGAATGATATTTAAAAAAAAAAAAAAATTTGCTGCAAAAAAAAGATAATATTTATTAGATGGTGAGCTTGCGATTGATCGTTTTGACCAAGTATTTTTTCTGGGGTTAAAATGATTATGGCTTTTAGCTTTGACTCATGTGCCAATATTGGATTTTTTTTTTTTTTTTATTATTTATTTTCTTCCCTCGAAGAAAAATATGTAAACCCTGTGGCTATTAATATTTTCCAAAAATATTTATCTTTTATCATTTAAATATAAATAATATTTTCATTGACAATTTTAATATATATTTTAATTTCAATTTTTTTTTTTTAGTGTGGAGACTTTTCATGCTCAGAAGAAAATGAAAATCAGCATAAAGTTATAAGAGTAAGTTTATTATTTATAGCTTTTTTTTAAATATATTATTAATTTTTTTTTTTATTGACAAAATAATTGTGTGGTTTATTTGAAATATAACAACGAGGTAAATAAATATATTTATTTGTCAATCTGATAAAAAAATATTAAATATATTATATTTAAAAATTACCATTTAACAATGATAAATTATTTTAATTTGAAATTTAAATTTTTATAAAAAAAAAAAAAATTCTATATAATTATTTTATCACCCTATAATTTTTTTCAATAGATTTTTTTTCTTTCACAATTTAATTTTCATTCAGAGATTGTATTTAAGATTGTCTTGATAACTATTATCAGTCTAATCAATTTGTAATTAAATTTTTAAAAATAAATGAATATTAGTCTTAAGTGTATAATAAAAATTATTTCACATTGATCTGTGAATGATATTATTTAAAAATTAAACAGTACATTATAATTTTAACATTTGTTTCTGCAAATCTCAAAAAATATGATAAAGAAAATCCGACGGGAATTGAATCCTTTATCATTACTAATAGAGCAACATCCCTAAAAAAAAACTTGGCAACATAAATTTTTTAACTTTTTCTAGATCAACACATTAAACATGTCAATCTTTCATATACAGTTTATATTTATTTAATACAAACACAAGATAAAAAAATACACCAGGGGGTTGCAATATTTATATCATTTAGATAATAAAATAATATTTCTAATATAAAAGTCATCGTATATTTAGTTATAAAACCACCTCGTAAGATCTTCTTGACAATCTTCTTATATATTCATTATCAACATCAAACATAATATCTCTTAATAACTTCATCAACTGTTTTTATCCCTCGTATTTATTTATATATATATATTTTTTTTGTGTCAGCATTTTTATCATCTATACAATGATGATAAAACCTTTATTTATCAATGTGATAACAAAAAAACATTTATTTTTTTTCTGCTTGTTTTTTGAAATTTTACATGAAATAATGAAATGTATATTTGATAGATGCTGTCAATTATATTGCACGACTATTGTCTGTGTGGTTTCATGAATAAATATCTAGTTTAAATATTAAAAACCTCTATTTTACCGGAAGCAGTAGATTCAAGTTATATTTGAAATGAATCAATCAAATGTTTTATATAAATATTTATTCAATGACAATCATTTTGTAGTAGTAGTAGTAGTATTTATTTCTGTGCTCATTTACATACATAAATCTTTACACATCTTTTACTTATAAAACTAAATACATCTTTTCTTATATACTAAACATATCTATATCTTTTCCTCTCTATACATATTTATATTTTTACATCTTTTCTTAAATCTATTTTCATTCTCACTCTTATATCTACTCCCCTCTCTCCGTCCCTGTCAATCTCTCAAAACCTCTCACCCACTCACACACTTCTTCTATTGGTTTTTCCCTTAACATATTGGCCACTTCTCTCGTCATATCTACGTCTGTTACCCCTATAAATAATTCGTCCATTCTTTTTCCAATTCTCTCACTGCATTCTGTTCTCACACTTGTACACACTAATATGTGCTCTAGCGTTTCCCACTCATATCCACAGAGTCTACAGTCCCAATGTGTTTCCCCTCCTTTCATATATCCTTTTTTAAAAGCCCTCCCTATATTTCCACATCTCATTCTCGCCCAGCACTCTTTATCTTTTATTTTGGCCTCTTTTTCCCCCCAATATCTTTCTTCTATTTCTCCTGTTTCTACAAATTTATATAATTTTGCATATGAGCTTTCCATTATACATTCATTTATTTTTAAATCTTCCTTTAATTTCCACCTTTTAAAACCATCCTCCATACATAACATTACATCCTCCCATACTGCTCCACTCCTTATCATATCTATTGCCTCCATACATTCCATCTCTTTTAACATTTCTTTAAACTCCCTACCCCATCTCGTCTCATTATTATTCAATATATTTCTACATTCTTCCTTTAAGCATATCTTCGGCAGTCTTTCATCATTCATTCCAATTATTTTTCCTATGTATTTTAACGCTCTTCTTGTTCTTTTTCTTTTTGATGTCTCCACTCTCGCTTCTTTGCTCCATACATACTCAGGTGTATTTTTTGCTACGTTCAATGCCATTTTTATCATTCTCGCTCTCGCTCTATCTACATTTATTCTATCTCCCCATCCCCATACTTCCACTCCATACAGTAATGCCGTTTCTGCTAATGTTTCATACAAATACACTCTTTTTCTTATCGTGTTTCTCCCTGCTCTTTTTATTACTCCCCATGCCGTATTTGCCATCCTCCACGCCCTTGCAGCTAAAAATTTTGACTGTTTGTCCCAAGCCCCCTTGCTTGTAAACCAACACCCCAGATATTTGAAACTGTTTACTTCTTCTATTATATCCCCTTTAAAATTCCACTTCCATTTTATTTTCTCTTTTCTTCCATTCGTGCACCTCATAATTTTTGTTTTTCCCACATTTACCTGTAGCTTATTTTCATCTACATACTTTTCTAGCTTTTTTAGCATTTCTTTTAACCCTTCCACATGGTCTGCTAATATTGCCACATCATCTGCATATTTCAGTGCAAATATTTTTTTATTTCCTATTACTGTACCTCCAATATTTCTTTCCTCCCACATCTTATCCATATCATCTATAAAAATATTAAATAACATTGCACTCATTGCACATCCTTGTCTAACTCCTTTAAACGCTATAAACTCTTCTGTTAATTCTTTCCCCGCTATTACTTTACATTTTGTTACTCTATATATCCCCTTTATAAACTCTAACATTTTTCCTTTTATTCCCAATTTTTCTATTTTTTTAAATAATAAGTCTCTATCTACCGTGTCAAATGCTTTTCTAAAATCTATAAACGCAATATTTATTTTTCCTCCTCTATTTTTCAATTTTTCTCCAATAATCGAATTTAAAACAAAAATATGATCCATCGTGCCCCTTTCACTTCTAAACCCCGCTTGATTTTCTTTTATTTTCTTTCTTTTTTCCAACCAATCATTCATTCTTCTCGTTATTATATTTGTCATTAATTTATACCCCGCATTTAAAAATGATACTCCCCTGTAATTACTCGTCTCATTCATATCCCCCTCCTTAAAAATTGGATAAATCAAAGCCGTTTCCCACTCCTTTGGTATTACCCCTTGCTCCCATATTTTATTGAAAATTTTTCTTAACTCTTCTCTTCCTTCACTCGTCATTGCATATAAAAATTCTAATTGTATCCCGTCTTCCCCCGGCGCTTTACCTTTTTTCATTTTTTTTAATGCTCTTTTCATTTCTTCCTCCCCTATCTCTCCATTCATTATATGTTCTGTCACTCTTTCATTCAATCTTACAGCCTCTTCTTCTCTTACTTCATTCTCATCATCTTCCTCACTCTCGCTACTATTATATTCAATCTCTCGCACCTCCTCTTCTCCCCCTATCAGTTTTTCAAAATAATTTTTCCATTCATCCTTTTCTATTTCCTCACTTGCTAATATTCTTTTTTTATTTCTAAAATAGTTCACTCCTTTCCACCATTCACTCATGTCTTTACTCTCATTCAATTCATTCCACTTTTTTTCTTTCCATTCATCCCTTATTTTATTACACATTACTTTATACTCTTTTTTACATTCTAAGTACGTTTTTTTATCGTCCATACATTCTGTTTTTCTAAACGTGTCAAGTCTTTGGTGTACTTCCCTTCTTTTTACTTTACACTCTTCATTATACCACTCGCACGCTTTTCCTTCACCTTTATTTTTTGATTTCATACCACACTTTACTGCTACTTCTTTCACTGTATTTATTAACTCCTCCCACTCCCACTCTCCCTCTTTTTTTCTCTCTTTCAACCTTTGGTCAAAACTTTTTTGGTATTTTTCAAACTTTTCACTTTTCCACGTATATTTTTCTATCTTACATTCATTCATCCTTTCAACCTTTTTATATATTACATCCTTATTACCTATCTTAAAATTAATTTTGATTGGCAGATGGTCCGAATCGGCCCTTGACTCTACACTAATACTATATAACCTCTCACTTGCTATATCAGTCGCACTTAATACTAGATCTATCACTGATCCCTTCCCTTTCATACTGTCCCCGATAAACGTTAATTTTCCCGGCCTATCCCCTTTTATTTTCCCATTCATTATACATAAACCATACTCTTTACAAAAATCCGTTAGTTTTCTTCCTTCACTATTTATCACTTCATCTTCAGATATTCTTTTTTCATACATTCCGCTTAAAATTATTTCTTCCTCATAACCACACTCATTCCCCACTCTCGCATTCCAGTCACCTATTATATAAATTACACCTCCATTTTCATTTATATTTTCTAACACCTTTTTTAATTTTTCACACACTTTACCCACCCCTACATTGTTATACACTGTCACTATTTTTATTTCTTCTCCTTCTTCCTCCTTCAGCACTAACAGCATTCCGTATTCCCACTCTTTCACTTTACTCACACTGTCCACCATACATCTTCTCACTCCTATCAACTGCCCACCCGATGCTCTACCTCTCTTTACTTTTCCACCATTTTTCTCCTTCAACGCTGCCTTTGCCCACCACTTAAACTTCTTACTTAGCTTGCTTATGTCACCAGTTTCTCTCTCCTTCTCTATCCAAGTCTCTTGTATTACCACTATATCACTCTCTTCAATATATCTCCTATTCTCATCCTGGAACAATTTTCTCCCTCCTGCAATATTCCACAGCAATACACTAACTTCATTTTTCTTTCGTACTTGCCCCTCCATCGTCTCTTCTCTCTCTTTTACGAAAAAACTCCAGTTTTGCTTCTCTTTCATTCCAGCTCATAATATTATCCTCTCTCTCCATACCTTGATATCTTTCTCTCATTTTAACTCCTTCTTTTCTTCCTTCACTTGCCACTTTTGCCAACCACCATTGCACCTGTTTCTCTCTTTCTGTCATATCATATTCAATACTTAATCCTTCTTCTTCCATTTCTTTCTTTTTATCCATTATCTTCTTTGCATCTCTCCACGAACCACAATTAATAATCAGTGCGTTATTTTTTCTTGTTCCTCCTTTAATATAAATTTTCTCATTTATAATGTTTTCAACTCCTTTGGTCAACTCATATTTATTCATCCAACTCATAGGGATTGCACCATACATCTTCACATTCCCCTCTTTCTTTTTTCTTTTATCTTTTTCTTCCTTCCACTCCTCCTCACTTAACGGTTGGGGCCCAAATTTAATTGGCTCACTGTCATCTGAATTCTCTCTATTCTCATCGTTATTTTCTATTTGTACATCACCATTTTCAGTCACATTTACTCCTTCTTTTTCTTTTTCTTTCTCTTGTACTACTTTTTCACCTTCCTTTTCATTTTCACTTGATACTGTTCCTTTATCTTTTTCTCCCTTTTCGTTTTCACTATTATTATTATTTTTATCCACATTCCCACTATCACTTATCGTTATCACTTTATTACTTTTTTCTGCTACCTTTTCTTTGTTGCTTTTATTATTTCCACCACTGATAAAATTACTTCTGATAAACTTATATTTGTTTTTATATATCTCCTTATTCATACTTTCTTCTCTGTATACCACTTTATCTCTCAACTCTCTTATCACTTCATTTTTATTTCTTTTCACTTCTTCTTCTATTATTATCTTCACATCTTTATTTTCTTTTTTGATAAAATTCATTACTGCTTCCACTTTCTTTTCTATCATTTCTTCTTTTTTTATACCTTCTTCTTTCATTTTCTCCATTTGTCTCACTATTTCTTCTTTTGTCTTCTTAATTATTTTTTCATTTTCCTCTTCCATTATTTTTTTAAACTCTTTTTTCATGCTTTCCCACTTTGCTGTCATTATTTCTTCCACTTTGTTTACATAAACTTCTAGTATGTCTTTTTTGACATACTCCTCCCATCTATCGTGATTTTCACTAACTTCTATTTCTCCCATTTTCTTACTTCTCCCAATGCTTGGTTTGAAAATGGGTCCTACTGCCCTCTGTTTCAAATCTGGCGTTCTTTTTATCTTGCTTCTTTTTTCAAACGCCTCCTCCTCTCTTTTTTCCTTTCCATCACTCTCATCACTATTCACCTCTTCGTCACTCTCATACTCTTCATCACCTTGTTCTTTTTCACCTTCATTTTTTTCACCTGTCAGGTAATCGTCCATTGATGCGTTCATCTTTCTTTCTTTCACTTCTTTCGGTGGTCTCCCTCGTCTTTTCTTTACAATCAGGACCTCTTTTCCTATTGTTTTATAATTATTTTTTTTGGCAGCCCTCTCTAACCTCACTTTTTTGTCCTCTTCTGTCACACTTATCTTTCCCATATCATCCACCCCTTTCACCTTTCACTTTTCATCCCCCTCAAAACACTTTTTTCCCCGTTTTCGCTTTTTAATATGCCCACATTTATCTATCTCTTTTTCACTGCTTTCGACAATCATTTTGTATTAATATTACATAAACATGTACATATTTAATTTATTTTTTATTCTATTAATAATTTATTTTATAATAATATTTTATTGATAAAAAATAATTTAATATTGTATTTTAATAATTAGATATATATTTTTAAAGATGAAAAAATTTTTTAAATATTCATGTTTGATTTAATTTTATAACAATGTAATTATATTATTAATATATATATATATTTAAAATATAAAATTTTATAATAAAATTAATAAATAAATAAAAAAAAAAATATGGCAACATTGCATCTAGTATATACGATACGGAAAGATGAGGTTGGGAGGTTTGTGGGAGTTAATGGATCAATATGTTGGTCAGACGATATAACAGGGGAAGTTAAAAAAAATACATAAAGATGTAAAAGAAAATAAAAAAAAATAAATAAATAAAAAGGTACGACAAATAGCCAAATGTAGACAGGTACAATTTTGTATCTTCATTTTATATCAATGACCTTGAATGTAAAACATATATATAGAAAAAAGAAAAAAAATTTTCTGAAAAATCAATCAAATTAAATAAACTTGAAATCTATATATTTTTATTTTTTAATTTAAAATAATAATTTATTAAATTTAATGTCAATTTTTTTGTTTTTTTATTTTTTCAATTTGTTTTTTTTTTTTTTTTCGATTAGAAATTTTATTTGTTAAAATCACTTGATGAATGTCAAGGCTACTGTCAATTATCGAATTGAAATACTGAGAATTAGAAAAATAAAAATACTACTATTATGCATAAATAATAGATCTATATTTGTTTGTTTAGAAATAGATGTAATTTCAAGAAATTATTGATTAATCATTTCTGATTTTCGATTCTTACATGATTATTTCTACGATATTTTAAATCAATATAATTATACTAAAATTATGTAATGTTTTTTTTTTTTTTTTTTTAATTTTTAGAGTATACAAAAAACAGTTGTTAATAATTTTACTGATGCATGTGAGACTTATGATCCATGCCAACACGATGGAATATGTATTTCTACAGATAATGGACCTGTTTGTGAATGTCGATCAAATAATTATGAAGGAGAATACTGCGAAAAAGGTATGAACATTTTAAAACATTTTTTTAGTCTCAATTGGTCTTTAAAATTATTTTATAACATAGTATATAAGCTTGAAAAATTTTAATATTTTGTAGAAATATATTCTAAAAGCATTTAAATTATTCATTTGAAATAAATTATATATATTTTATAAAAGATATGAATAGATTTTATATATTTTTTTTAATAACTATTTTAACAGATAAAGTACCATCTGAAGCATCATTCAGAGGTACTGAATATTTAAAAATTGATTTACGTGATGGTCAATCAATTTTAAGTATTGAAGAATCAGTAAGTCTTCAATTTAAAACTCGACAACACAATGGACTTATATTCTATTCAGGCTAGTATGAATAAATTAAATAAAAATAATAATAATATTTTAATTTCTATTTAAATTTTTGTTTTTTAAAAAATAAATTTCATCTTTGATCTTAAAATTAACAACTTTAGTTTTCAAATAAATTCAAGTTTTCTTCATTGAAAAGTTTTCTTTTGAAAATATTTCTTGTATATATATATATAAATATAGTATAATATTTAAATTACAAATATATTATTTTTATTTAGAAGGTGGAGGTGCAGATTATTTAAGTATATTAATAAAAGATGGAGGTGTTGCTGTTGGTATGTCTTTGGCAAATGGTAGACTTGATTTACATATAAAACCAGCTAAAATAAGATTTGATGATAATCAATGGCATAAAATTATTGTTCAAAGAAGAGTTCAAGAGGTGATATTAATAAATTATATATTCATTTTTTTTTTAAACAAAAAATTATCATGTTAAAAAAAATAATTTGTAATATTAAATTTAATTTTAGATATCAACAATTACTCGTTTTTGCAAGGTATGTAGACCAAAATAAAAATATAAATATAATAAACATTTTGATATTATTAATTTTTATTTTTCAATTTTAGTTGTCTGCCATAGTTGATGGTATTTATGCTGAACACGCTCATACAGCTGGTTCATTTACTAAATTGGAAAGTAATCAACTTCTTGTTGGTGGTGGTGTTGAATCAAAATCTCATCAAGGTTCAAGAGGAATAACTAATTTTGTTGGTTGTTTACGTAAAGTAAGTTTATTATTATTTTTTAATAAATATTATATATCTATAAAATGAAATTTAAATATTTGTATGTAAAGGTTGTATTTAAAGCTGAAAGTGAAGAAATTGAACTTATTGAAGCTGTTAAAACATCTACACATGGTGCAACAGCATGGGGAAGAATTGATTATCATTGTCGAGAACCAAAATCAGATCCAGTTACTTTTACAACTCGTGAATCACATCTCGTAAGTATAATTTATTATTTTATTAAATTTTATAATTCTTTGCAACAGTCATTTATTTTTATCTGTATATTTAATTAAGTATATGTTTAAATTATTATTTATTTTTTTTCAACTTTTTTTTAAATAATTTATATATTTTTTTATAAATTATTTGATAAATTTTATAACTATATTGTCTCATTAATTAACATTTCAGTAGTAATATATAAAGTTTTATTTTTATTTTTTTTAAAAGCGTTTTATAAAGTAAGTTACATTGAATACAGTTTAAAACTTTGTAATATATAAAAAAAAAATAAAGTTTTGTACTTATTTTTGAAATTTACAAGCTACTGGTTTTCATGTAGAATTGAATGTAATTATTATTACTATTAACATAGTGAATAGGTCAGGTCTCAATATCATATACAAAAGTTAGGAGCCAATAATAATAATATAGGTCTTAACACTTTATGTGTATGAGCGTGACGTTTTACTAAGGGTTCTACAATTTTTAAATAAAAAATACATACAAAAAAAAAAAAATAATATAATAATAAAAATTATTAAATCATTAGTAATATTTTTACACTATAAATTTATTTTTTTTTTCTTTATTTTTTAAGTTATAATTAGACTCCAAGACTAACAAAATTATTCTACAAAAATGTTAATGAATATTTAAAAAAAAAAAAAAAAACAACAATGATATCGATAAATACGATAAACAACGACACATACATTTAATTATTTAATTTTTTTATCAAATAAATTAAAATAATCTTTAAAAATTAAAATACATACATTAATCCTTGATAGTGTATTTTTAAATATTAATTTACAATAATTCTCAGATGGCCTGAATTTTGTGATGCACGCAAGATGATTATCAAAATATTTTATTTATCACGCTTTGCTAAATTCATTTAATTATGACATTAAAAATTAATGAAAAAAAAAAAAAAAATCAATTACACTCATTTCTATTTAAAAATATATATTTAATTAATTTTTTAAAAATTGCCTTGATATTATATTCTCAGCATGAAAAAATAAATTAAAAAAAAATCTGCCTCTCATAATAATAATTAAAATTCTATATAATTTTTTTTTTTTTTTTTATTCTAAATTATTTTACATAAATTTTTTATATTTAAAATTTTCAATATACTTTCAATATACTTCTACAGAATTCTTTTTTTTTTTTCTACACATATGATATAAAATGATATAAAAAAAAAAGAAACAAAAAAAAAAATATTTCAGTAGAAGTATTGAAACAAAATTGTTGTATGTGTTGCTCGATGATTGGGTGGTCAACCAAACATTTCAACATAATCCGGATCATCGACAAAAGAGGGAATATCAATCAAATGTGATAGCAAGACGTCTTCATGGTACAACTATCACCTTCACCAGTCCAGATTCCCATTTGGTAAGAACAGTAAAATGCAGCTTCTGCAAGCTGAGGGCATCACCAATATATCTGGCACGCTTTTTTATATTTTAATATAAAAAGTATTGATTAAAATAAAATAAAATAAATAATAATAAAAAAATGATATTAATTTAAACCAATTATCAGGTGCACTAGCTGATTGGCAGTACTACGACACAACACACATGAATTGGCTATCACAAAATAATAATCCTTATAGTTTGTAGAAACTAATATAAAAACGCACAATGCTGTATTAAAATAAATATCACATGTCTTGGAGAACTCTGTATAGTATAGAGTTTTAATTATGCACTTAAATTTAATATTTAAATAAAAAAAAAATATATAATAATTAAACAATTCATAAATATGAATAAATAGGAATCGTAGTAAAAAAAAAAAAAAAAATCAAGTTTGTTGTTCATTTCATGCACTATAATAAAATGCATATAAATATATAAAATAAATTGCACAAAAAAATATATATATATAAAATTAAAATAAATAAATGCATTGCATGAAAAGGTAATTAATAATAAGAGGTACAAATTTAATTGTGCTTGGTTTTTGATGTTTAAGATTGCACATCAAAAACATAAAAAAAAAATAATAATAAACCATTGTTTGTTATGAAGTTTGTTTTGAAAATTAATATAATAATAAAAAAAATAATTATGATTGTTAAATAATATTATATATAAAGGCTGTATAAAATATATTAGCCAATTTATCAAGGCAGTTAATCGGAATGTAAAGTACAATTTTTTCGATTTAAATCAGTAAAAAAATTATTTAAAAAAAAGATTTTTTTTTCATATAATTATTTTAATGAGACCTCAGTTTAGGACTATCTGATAATTTAAATAAAAAAAAAAATTATCAAAAATAATTGTCATAAATATAATAATAATAAATTAATTGATTATTATTTAAAATTATTTTTCAGTGATTATTAAAACTGCTTTTAAATTTCATTTAAAATTATATACATAATTATTTTTTTTTTATAATTATCATCAAATAAATTATATATTGTATTTTATTTTTAATAATTTTTTTTTTTTATATTATTTTAATCACAGGTACTTCCACCATGGAAAGCTGCTGGTTCTGGAAGTATATCATTTAAATTACGTACAAATGAACCAGATGGTCTTGTTATGTACAGTCAAAGTGGATCACCAGCACGAGTAAGTACTTCATTTTTTTAATCAGTCGTTAATTAAATATGATGTTAAATAATAATGTTATGTCATTATGTGTTACTTAACATATAATTATAGATTTTTTAAATGTTAAATTGACTTTTAAGTCAAGTATTTATTTTCTATTAAAATTATGTAATTACTGCATCTCTTTATGTACTATTAAAACATCATAATTTGCAAATATAATATTACATATGTAATTTATTTTTTATTTAAACATTGAAATATATTGATTTATATTTAATTTATTTGTTTTTCATTTGTAATAAATAAAATTTATTAAATTAAACATGATTATTCAATTTATTGATTTATCAAATAAAACTTTGATAAATTTTTTATTTTTTTTATTTTATAGCCAGATCTTTTTGCTTTTGAAATACTTGATGGACATCTTTATTTACATATGGATCTTGGAAGTGGTCATTTTAAAATTCGTGCATCAAAAAGACGAATAACTAATGGTACTTGGCATGATATTGCATTGAGAAGAGTTGATCGTAATGGTAGAGTTACTGTTGATGGTGAAGCAACTGATTTTAATACACCTGGTAAGTTTTTTTATTATTTTTTAAATATATATTAAAATATAGATCAAGTAGTTTTATATATAATAAAAATACTTTTATGAAAATATTAAAATTTTATACTTTAATATTAAAGGTGATTCAACACAACTTGATCTTGATGGATTACTTTATATTGGTGGTGTTGGAGTACCTTTTGCACCATTAACAGTACCACCAGTTCTTTGGAGTGGTGCTTTGAGAAAAGGTTACGTTGGATGTATGAGAGATCTTGTTATAAATGGTCAACCAGTTGATATTGCTGGTTATGCACAACAACAAGATTCTAGTAAGCATATTAATATAAAAATTTATAAAAATAAAATAACTGGTACAAGTGATAATTGTCTGACTAAATCAATTTTTGTATCACTGAAAAACAGTTAAATCATGTAATGCTATTTTATTTCGTTTGCTTACTAATCAGTTTTATTGATTCAATTGTCTCAAAGTAGTAGATGGATTATTCTTAATGTACTTGAAAAAAAAATTATTTCAATCACTTGGTTTTTTTTTTTTATTGATTTTCATGGATTAAAATACATTATCTCAGCACTGTACCAAATGATTATTGATTTAAATATATATTTAATACTATATTATCATAATATTTATTTGTTTATCAGGTGCAATAAGACCAGCATGTCATGCACATTCTTCTCAATGTTCATCACAACCATGTATGCATGGTGGTGTATGTATAGAAGGCTGGAATAGATTTTATTGTGATTGTTCAGCAACTCCATTTACTGGTCCTATTTGTGGAAAAGGTAATTAATAATTTTTTTAATTATTTTAAATAAATATAATTATTATTTATTTTGTTTATTATTTAGATGCATCAACACTTTATTTAAATGGAAGTCAATATATGACAGCATTAATGCCTGAAGATTCAAAAACACAAGTTGAAGAAATTTCAATGAGATTTAAAACATCAAAACCAAGTGGTATTTTACTTGCTACAAGTCGAGAAAATAGTTTTGATCGAATACAAATTACTTTAGATCAAGGAACAGCTAAAGCTAAATTACACATTGGTGATCAAGAAAAAGTAAGTTTTTTATATTTATTTATTTTTTTCAAACAAATTAACAACTCTATTTTATTTTATATATATATATTTTTTTTATTTTTATAGATTTTATACTCAAGTCAAGGTCTTAATGATGACATGTGGCACATTTTACGATTTTCAAGACGTGCAACTAAAATAAAACTTCAAATTGATGATGATCCTGTATTAAAAGGTAAAATATTTAATTATTAAAATTATAAATTTATTACTATATTTATTTATTTTATATTTTTTAATAGCTGAAACACAACTAGACAGTGATGCAATATTAGAATTTCGTACACTTCATGTTGGTGGTTATCAACGAGTTGGTGATGATTTATCAAATTTTGTTGGTCAATTACAACAAGTTTTTTTTAATGGACATCCTTATCTTGAAATAGCAAGAAGTACAGGAAATTATCAAAATAGCCATCTTGGTTTATCACCAATAATAAGAGTTACAGGAAAATTTGCAAAACGTAATCATCCTGTACATCGTCCAGTAACATTTACATCAAAACATACATTTGTTGGACTTCCAATTTTAAAAGCATATATTGAAACAAATTTATATTTTCAAGTAAGTTTATAAAATTTTTTTTTATTGTACAAGATTGATTAAACATTAACAATAATCTTTTTTTTTATTAAATTTGTTTTTTTATTTTTTAAAATAATATAGTTTAAAACTCGAGAAACAAATGGACTTATATTTTTCAATGCTGGTCGTGATAAAGATTTTATTGCTGTTGAACTTGTTGGAGGTCATATACATTATGTTTTTGATCTTGGTGATGGACCTATTCGTATTAAAGATTCATCAAAAAATCGACTTAATGATGGAAAATGGCATGCTGTTTCAATTGGTAGACCAGCTCCAAAACGTCATACATTATCAATTGATGATCATGTTACAGCAGTAAATAGTCAAGGAAATAATGAAAATTTAGATCTTGATGGAATACTTTATGTTGGTAAGTTTAATTTTAATTTCAAGTATTACAATTTTATAATATCAAACATAAAATTTTTTTTATATCTTGTCAAATAAATAAAATAAATCAAGTCTTATATAAATATTTTTATAACAGGTGGTGTAGAAAAAAATCAATATGTACAATTACAACAATTAAGTTTATTAAGTCGTCAAGGATTTGAAGGTTGTCTTGCATCATTTGAAGTTAGTGGTGAAAGTGTTGATTTAATGTCTGATACAGTTGTTACAAGTACACTTGTTGTATCTGGTTGTGAAATAAGTGCTAATATACATTCTGATAAAAAATGTACACATGATATTTGTGCTAATTATGGTACTTGTGTACAACAATGGAGTAGCTATACTTGTGATTGTGATATGACTAGTTTTAGTGGACCAACTTGTAATGATGGTAAAGATTTTTAAATATACCAAATATATAAAAATATTAATCTACTAATTTTATACATTATTTTATTTTATGTTTTCTACAGAAGCAGTGGCATATGAATTTGGACCTGGTCGTGGAGTAATTATATATACATTTCCTAATGATCAACGTACGGAAATGAAAAAAGACATTGTTGCAATGGGATTTATCACAAGTAATAATGATGCAGTACTTTTAAGAGTTGAATCATCAATAGGAAATGATTATCTTGAAATTGAAATCGTTAGTAAATTTTAATTTAAAGAAAAAAAAAAAAACAATTTTAATAATGATAAATTTTAGTTGATTAAATTAATATAATTATAATTAAATAAATTTAGGTCGAAGGAAATGTATTTGCTGTATATAATACTGGTAGTAGTGATCATCCAATTGGTGAAGTTGGTGTTAAAGTTAATGATAATCAGTATCATGTTATTAGATTTACAAGAAGTGGTGCAAATGCAACATTACAAGTTGATGATTATAATTTACTTGCAAATCATCCACCAGGTTTGTTATAAAAATAAATTATTTAACTTTTTATTTTTAATATATTTTTTTTGATAATAACTTTGATGTTATATTATAGTAACTACATCAAATGTTCAATAAAATCAATACTAAACAAACTTATAAGTAGTTTGTTTTAAACTTGGTTTTTTTTATTAGATAAAATTTTTTACTTTTCAATTTGTTTCAAAAGGTAATCAATTAAAAGTTTTTGATGGCCAATCAACTGTCCAAGTTGGTGGTCGCTGGAATCAAAGTAAAGGAAGAGTAGAACGTCCATTTTTGGGTACTATTTCTGGTTTAGTTTTAAATGGTATTCGAATACTTGAATTAGCAGCAGCTGGTTCTGACAAAGTATTTATCTCAATTCGTGGTGATGTTCAATTACTTCCACCAGGAACTTTATTAGAAAGAACAGCACCACTTCAAAGAATGCAGCAGGTAAATTTTGCATTTAAATTTATTTTAAAATACAATTGTATATAAAAAATAATTAATTAAATATTAAATATAGACTCCAGCATCAGGATTACCAGGTGTAATGGATGATCTTATATTTTCTGGGGCTGGAAGTGGATGTGCAGGTGATGATGAAGATGTTGAATGTTCACCAATTTATGATCTAACTTCTGGTAAATAATCATGTTAATTAAATATTTATATATCATTTAAACATCTATATTTATTATTCTTGTGACCTATATGATTTTTAAGTCTATTTTCAGTGAAAAAAAAAAACATTTATAAATAATAAAATTTTATATTTCAGATGATTTAATAACTCCAGTTTATGTTGCACCAACAAAATCACCTTCTTCTACAAAACCAGTAAATAAAAAAGAAAATATAAAAGATCATCCAACTTGTGATGATGAAGAAGATTGTGAAGAAGGATCTGGTGATCCAGGAACTACTGACAATGTCATTGTAACATCAACAAACAGTAAGTATATATTATTTATATTTATTCAAGTACAAAAAATATAATTATTAAACAATTTTATTTTATATTTTAATTAGAATTAAATCAAGTATCATCAACAACAACTCAAGAAACACCAGTTCACTCAACAAGTACTCGAGTAACATCATCAAGTCCAATAATACTATCAACTGAAACTGGTAAAACATTGTCACATTTAAATGCTTCAATAACAGATAATGAATCAACACACAGTAGCAGGTAAATTATTAATATATTTTAATATTAATTATTCATTTAAAAATTAATAATAATTATAAATTTATTTTTTAGTACAAGTATTTCTTTACGTACAACAAGTGAAACAACAATAACATCAACAATATCAACAACATCAACGACAACAACAACAACAACAACAACAAAAATACCAGAATTACCAGAAATACCAGAGATACCAGAAATACCAGAAATACCCATATATAATCCAGAAAATTATCCAATACCACCAAATCCAGGAAAAACAAAAGATCCACATCAACCAAGTATACATTCAGATGCTGCAAAAAGTGCAGCATTAATAATATCAATAATTGCTGGTGCATTAATAGCAATTGTACTTGTAATATTATTAATACTTAAATTTAAAAATCGTCCAGATGCACATTATAAAAGTGATAAAACAAAAAGTTTTTGTCAAAATCCATCAGCAGCATTATTAGGTGGTAATACATCTGGACAACAATATAATAGTCCCTCAAAAACATCTACATGTGAAAATAAAAATAATAAAAAACGTGAACTTAAAGATATTAAAGAGTGGTATGTCTAATATAAATAAATAAATAATATATATGATAATATAATCATCTGTTTATGTTAACCACATATGGGTTGAAAAAAAAAAAAATGTATAATAATGATAGTAACGTCCAGAACAGTATATAAGAATTAAAAAAATAAATTAAAACAGTATGATATAAGAATGATGATAACTTTGATATTAAATTCAAATAAATATCTTGTTTTTATTATTTAAAAAAATATGTGATTAATTTATGAGTTTAAAATTGAAAATAAAAAATCATTTTTATACTCGTCAAAATAATTAAATTGCCAAATTTATGACGAGTTTAAAATAAAATTCGCAGCAATTAATTATTTGATCATCATTAAAAATATAAATAAATCATATAAATACATAATAAAATTGTTAAAATTTTTTGTGGGAATGTGTGCTACTTTAACATATTATAATGTAACAAAAATAATTTTAATACGCAAGTAGAAAAATTTTACAATAAATAACATAAAACCATCCAACAAAATTAATATAATAATAAACATTTTGTTTGATGGATAAATAGTATTGATCACATGATATGCTAAAATATGCATAATTTTTAAAATTTACGAATTTATATTTTACTATAATACGTAATTTTCGTAATTGATAAAAATAATTATTTAATTGCAGCTGAATTTAAACAAGTTAAAACAAAAAAATTGTAATACTACTAAGAAGTACTAACAATTTAAAATAAATTAAAAGAAAAAAAAGAAAAAACCAAACTCATTTTATAAGAGTTAAATCTAGAAGAGAATTAATTTAATTTTTTTTTTTTTAAGAAAAGAAAATTTAAATATGATTAATTTAATTTTAATTAGGGCGTCCAAATAAATAATAAAAAAAAATAAAAAAAATTGATAATAGCTTAAACAACGCACTTGATAATTATTTATTTAATTTTTTTTTTAAAAACAACTGAATTTGACTAACTGAGACAGTTGAATAGTGTTGACAATGTTTTAGTATATTTTTTTTTTTGTTTTTTTTTTATAACAAAAGTCAGTTTCGTATAACTTTTAGTTGAATTTTAAATCATTAAAATTTATAGCTCTTATCATAAAGTGGCACCACTTGGTGTAGAAAAAAAAAAATAAACTAAATACATAAACGTGCTCTAAAATGAATAGATTATTTTTAATGAATAATGAAAACGAGTTGTAATTAAAAGTTAAAAACTTAATTATTTAATAATAAAAGCAAAAAATTAATTCCTAAAATTTAAATTTGACTGAATAAAATGATCTTTTCACATTAAAATAATAATAATAATAATATTGATATGAAAAGTTCTATAAACAAGTCTTAAATTATTAATTTAAAAGAAAAAAAATATCAATCTTTTGGATAATATTGACTGAGAACTATCGTATCAATAATCTAAACATATCTTTAAATTTTTAATGTTTTTTTCTTAATTTAAATATATCAATATCATTCATTAATATTTACAATATTTCGCTTAAAAATTTCACATGAGTCGTGCACGTATTTGAATATAAATATTATATTATTAAAATAAAAAAACTTTAAAACTACAATTTTTCAGTAAAAAAAAATCTATATAAATTAATTTCATTGACTTGTTAATAAACTTCTGCGCTATTTTTATTTTTTAAATTTATTTATTCAATAAAACTAATACCATACGAAACGAAACTTTGAAAAAAAAATAAATAAATAAACAAACCAAGACTGACTGTTAAATGTTGCATGAAAAATTATTTTTAAATGATAAAAAATACTCAAATTAATTTGAATAATTGATTGAATAAAAATATACATGTTTAAATTTTTAATTCAAAACATCGAATTTAAAATTATTATTAATATTTTTTTTTATTTTTATTATTATGCAAAATAGTTAAAGCTATTGTGACAAAAAATAACATTTTATTTTGCACAAAATATTATATCATGGATTTGCCCTATAACCCAAAGCTCAACCAAGATTGAATAAAAAAAAATTCTAGCATTTGAAATATTTCAATTTGCATTTTGTGAAAGTACACAAGTTATGATTGGAACTGTTTATTAGTTGACAATTATTGTATAGAAAAAAAAAATAAATAGATAATATAAATATGTATGAAAATATCAATCAAATTATGTTGAAAGTATAATTTTTTGGTGAAGTTTGTATAAATTTTAATATTATTGGAAAATGTTTATAAGTCAATACAGACTGTTATTCAGATTAATACTGGAAAAAATTAATAAAAAAAAAATATATAGTCTGTATACATATCCAATTCGAATAAATATGCGCAAATAAAAAGAAAAAAAAAAAGTTTTAAAGTATATAAATTAAATATTGAAGATAATTTTATGAAAAAAAAAAAAAATAAATAATAATCAAAAATGTTGCAACTAAATAAGTTGCTTTCCTATTGAAAATATTTCTTCAAATTTTAGATAAATTATTATTTTTTAATTACCAATTATATAGTAATCTAGAAAAATATATTTTTTTCTTTTTAGTTTTTTAATAATTTATTTCCTTGATCCTTGAACCACTTGAATCCAAAAATTTCTAAAACATAAAATACACAAATTTTAAAATAGTAAAGTTTATAAATATACATAAACAAAATATTATTTTACCAATTATTATTAAATATTTAATAATGTTTTTTTTTTTCATAGATTTATTAATTATTGTTGGACAATTTTCAATCATCAGATCAACAAGAGATTTTTTCTTTAACAAAAAATGATGACCATCATATTATTTCTGCAGATAAGTTAAACATAATTAATTATTAAAAATATATTCAACTAATAATTAATAATTTTTTTTAATTTATAATATTAATAATAAATGTTGATTATTTAAGGTTTAGTTGGCTCGATGAGACACAGCCGAATATCTATTTTCATCAGCTATGCCGACATCTTGCCTTCTAGACACTCAAAAATTAAAATAATTATTAAAAATATTTATTCAGTCATAAAAAAAATCAAATGATTGCTTTTATCAAAATTTATATATTCTTATAATTCAGTATTCATTTAACATTGGCCAATAAAATCGAGACATTGACTACATCAGGCTGGATCATAGCATGCAAGAATTTATTAAATATTTATTGATATATTTATGCATGTCACGTAAACTTACAAAGACTCTTATAAAATTCTAAATAAAATAAAATATTAAATATCCATAAATATCATGTCATATTGCATTTTGTTGACTTATATTATTATTTTTTAATTTAGCAAATTACAATCAATCTTGTTAATTTCGATTCGAAATTATTAAATATAATCGAAATTTCTTTCAGTAACAAACCTTCAACACTTATTTGTTGATAAAAAAAAAGTACTTAATAATTACACATTATATTTTAATCAATTTAAAATTTACAAATATTTTTTTATATTTTTATTTAACACTAATTTTTAAAAATCACATGTTACAAAATACAAATCTTTAACTAACGTGTTAATTTTTTTAGCTCAAATATAATCTAAGCAATTCAACATCCACTCATGACGACTTCACAACACCGACAAACATAAAAATGCCAAATTTGTAAAATGATCGTTGATATAAAATAAAAAAAAAAAAAAATATTTGAAAGTATTTATGTATGTAACTAGTGATGTCCTCCAAGCAAAGAAATAAAAGGCAATCCTGTGAGCACGTGCGATTTGACTTCGTGACTTCCCGCAAAATTGCCTTCACCGGAAACATATAAATTGAAGAATGCTATATTTATTAGAAACAATAGGAAATATTTTGAGGTCGACAGTAAAATTTAAAAAAAATTTAGCAGTCAATTTCCTGTCAATGCAATATTAATCTTGATTATTTTTTTTTATATAAAAAATTTAAATTAAAAATGATTTCGATAAATAATATTATATTTTAATTAAAATTAAAAACAAAATTATAATTTAAATTTAAATAAATATACTATTAATATTATTTAAAAAAAAATATTTATTTACTTACTTGTTTTTATTATTTATTTATTTATTTTGAATTCAAAAATTTCTATGTGTTTGATAAAACAATAGAGTATTTAAAAAATAATATAAGATATATATTTTAAAATTAAATTGTCTTGAAATATGATAGCAGCTCATCACTTCCAACAACTTATAATGTTCTGAAAGAGCTGTACAAAATAAGTTTGCAACAAATGTATAAGTAGGACGTAAATGAAGAGGTTGGTTACCACCTTGTATCTAGATTCAAGTGTTAATTGATAAATAAATATTTAAAAAAATATTCAACAAACTATATATTAATGTAATTTTAAATTTAAAAAATTTACAATAAATTTTTTTAATATATTATTTATTTTTTTTTTAAATTTTTATTTATCTGATTTTTTTAATTAATTAATAATTTTTAATTATTATTTATTATTATTTTTTTTCATCCTTGATAGATATTTTTAATGAAGCTGAATAATTAACACCTAGGTGTCTGAACTGTCAATTTACACAGCAAATGACGAGACTTGAAGAGTATAGACTGAAAATTAATTCTAGATATATATTTATATTTATTTTGTGTCATATTAATTTCAAAATCTTTGAGCAATATTTATAACAAGTTGAAAATCATCTTGATAAAATATTATCAGATATTTCTTTTACACAAAAATTATTGTTATAAATTTCAATTGCATTATTATGTATAAAAAAATAATTAATATCTATATTAATTTATAAATAAAATTAAAAAATACTTTCGAAATACAAAATAAACATTTATTTAACAAATTAACAGAATGTTTAGAGTGCATATCTACTCAATACTGGTCTTTTTTTAATTTTTTAATTTAATTTTTACTCAATTTACAATTTAATTATTCTAATTACCAGTATAATTTTTTTTTTTTTTTTTATTTAAATATACTTAATTGCAAATCCAAATGCTATAGTTAACAGTCTAATGAAAAATTCTTTTTGAGATATATTGAGATAACCCAATAGAACATTTTTAATTTTAAATACTATTTTTTTTTTTAAATATTTGATTTAATTATTATTAGCAAAGCATGTGTGTATTATAATTCCAGACAATGGTAAAAGTGTGATAAATATAATTCATTAATTTTCGATTTTATAAATTATGTAATTTTTAGTATTGATTAATTTTTTTTCTTTTTTTTTTTCTGTGTATTTACATCGTGATTGTAATTATCATCGATAGAATTTAAAAAAAATAAATAAATAACAATTAAATTATAATTAAAAAATATTAATGGTTTTTTTTTTTTTCATTTTTATATTTAGTTAAAGGCACCTATATGTTCGCGATATAACTGCCGCAATTATTTAAAATTTAAATAAAAAAAAATAAAAAAATAATTAAATAATAATTACGTATATTTTCTAGACAATAATCAAAAACTTTTTTTTTGTTTTTTTTAAATAAAAACAGTAATGAAGTAACAACTGTTCTATTAAATAAAATTTTAATTGAGCAGTTATATACCACCAGATAACTGCAACTTTATTTTTTATTTTATTATTTGATTATTTTTTAATTTTTAAAATTGACAATTAATCAGTTGCAAATTATCATTTAACATAAAGATGTATGTACCTTATTATATTATTATCATTGAGTCTTTGTACAAATTATAATTTAAATTAAAAAAAAAAAGAAATTTAATATAAAATAATAAAATTAATTAAAATATATTTCTACAAATTTTTTTTTATTTTTTTTAAATTCTTAATATTATCAGAACTTAGAATCTATGTTATCATTCATACTGGAATATTAAGTATTAATATATAATACTTAATTGGAGCTTAATAATAATCGTAAAATATTTGACAATATCAAACAAAGGTCACTTTCCATATTTTGACGTTTCATAATTTGAAACGTCACTATCCACGATCAATCGTCATAATCGTCTGATGATTCAGTTGATGATGATATTAAAACAGTTGACATATTTGGTGCTTTTGTTGTTTCACAAGGAAATGTACTTGTTTGTATACGTAATCTTTGTGTATTCCAATATTCTGGTAATGAATGTGATCCATTATTAAAACTTTCATTTATAACTGGTCCAGTATTAAGTTCCATCATTGAACCACGTCTTCTTGTATTTTTTAATTCATCTAAAAAAAAAAACATTACAAATAAAATAATAAATTTAATACATAATTAAATTTATATTTTACCAAAATTTTTTGTAGATGTATGTCCATCTGAAAATTTCATACGTGATACTTCATCATTTTCATCTGGATCTGGATCTGGATCTGTACTTACACTTTGTTTTGCAAATAAACCTATTATTGATTCAGCAGCTTTTGGTTGTTCTATACCACCTAAATTATAACAAAAAAATTTATTAAACATAATTAATGATAAAAAAATATAATATTAAATAAATTACCTAAAAATGTAGCTGATGGTGAACTGTAAGCAATGTATTCTTTATTTGAACACCATGCTGGAAATTCATTTTGTTGTAATGGTTTTATTGAATCACAATCATCTTGACGTTTCCATGGTAACATTGTTTCAGTTGCTGTTGGTGTTGTAACTTTATATGATTCACCCTCTGATTCATCTCTTTTACGTTTTGATATTATAAATTTACTATCACAATCTTCATCTGTAATATCTATATTACTTTCATTCATATTTTGTGATCCTTAAAATATATAAATACATATAAAAAATTTTATAATAAACTTTATTATTTTTATATAATTTATTTACCTGATGAACGTGCAGTAAATGTTATTGCTGAATCCCAATCTAAATCTTTATTTATTGGTTTAATTTCTGGACCTAATTCAGTTTCATAAGTTGCTCCATCAATATAATCTTTTAATAAAAAAAAAAATTGAATTATCATTTATTATAATTTTAATAAATTATTATTATTAATTCAAGTACCTTCAGAAAATAATTTTGTTATTCCATTTTGTTGTTTAATTTCTGGAAAACTAACATGATTTTGTTTACCATCCTGAAAAATAAATAAATAATATTACAACTTTAATACATGAATATTTATTATTTTAACTTACTTTGATTAATTTTTTACTACGTTTATGACGATGTTTATGTTCACCCTTCATACGACGAATATTCATATGCATTTTATAATTAACTTGAGTTGATAAATCTCTGTCATCAACTGCATGACGACTATAACTAAGACGACGATGCTGAATAATAATAAAAAAAAGAATAAAAGTAAACAGTTTAATTCAGTAAATAAAAAACACTTTTATGATAACAAATAAAAACAAAATTAAATAGCTGACTAATAAATCATAAAGGTAAATATAAAACTAACTTTTACCCTCTTGTATGGTTTACAAAGTTCTTCAGCAACAAGATGATGAATTTTAGCTTCAGTAAGATCTTTTTTTGATGGATAATATTCAAGTTCTTGAAGATCAATATTCCAACCAGATTCAAGCTGACTACAACTTTATTTTAAGTTTATCATTATTATAACAAATAAATAATTTTTTTTATAATTGTTTTACCTTGAATTAAAATTTCCTGTATTACTATAATTTCTAAATATAGCTGACATACTTTCAGTTCCACTTATATTACCAATTGTTGATGCATTACGTCTTATATAATCTATAGCATCTTTCATAGCAAGTTTTGAATAAGTTTCTAATATTTTTGGTTCTGCTCCACAATGATTTCTTACAAGATAAGGACGTATAAATTTTGTATCGAAACGTTTAAATCTGTAATTAACAATTTCATTTTAATAACATTACATTTTAATTATAAAAATATTATAAACTTACTTATCTCGAAGATGATAATTTCCATGCTTGCCTAAAATATCTTCAACTCCAGCCATAATATGATCCATTATCTAAAAAAAATTAAAATAAAAAATCAATATATAAATTGTTAAACAAATAAACAATTAAATTTAAATGTAAAAATTAATTTTTTTAAAAATACTCTTTCATGAATTCTTTCATTCATAGTAGGTTTTCTTCGTTCAGCTCTCTTAACATTGAGAATTTTAACTAATGGTTTTATTGTTATTCCCTAAAAAAAAAATATTAAAATTTTTATATTTATCATCATTATTTTATTATTTTTGTATAATATAAATTTATGAATATATGTATACCTGAATGAAGACTGTAAAGTAAATAACAGCAATGGTTGTTGTGACAAACATTGGTTGCAAGGGCACATGTTTTTTATCGATCAGTAAAACCAAGGCAAATGCCACAGCTCCTCTTAGTCCACCGTATGACATTACAAATTTTTCAACTTTATCCAATTTATGCAAACGAAATCGATTTGCAACTGCTGTTAATACCATCACTCCTGTTTAGCAAAAAAAAAAAAATTAAAAATAAAAAACAAAAAAAAACATAAATACAAAATAATTGTTTTGTACAATTTATATCAAAAAAAAATTTCTAAATTTTGATTATTATTATTAACAAAATCAATTATTATTATTATTATATAACGCCTGCGTCGTTAATCGTTATGTATATGAGTTTTTCAATTTTATTGCTGCATGTCATGTCACTTATTTTTCATGATCAAGGTTGCAAAAATTGAAACACTATCATAATGATGAAAAATAAAATAATGATTTATAATTAAATTACTAATTATTATAAAAATAAAACAAAAAAAAAAATTCTAATTTTTATAATTAATTTACAAATTAATTTTAAATTGAGATAGACATGTTATATTTTTTTTTTTGTCAAATAGAAATAAAAAATATTTCAGTCTGTAATAGATATAATGATTAGGTAAACATACAAATAATAAAAAATCAGTAAATAAATATTATAATATAATTAATTTACCAAGTATTCTGTAGACAGAACAAAATATAATTGTCATAACAACAAACCATGTATTCCATACATGATCATTATTAACAGTTGCAACACCCAAAAACATAAATATAATTGTTTCAGAACTACTTGATAACATTTTCATAGTATATTTAACAGTTGTATGTGATTTATGTGATATGTTTGCTTCAACATAATTTTTCATAGTAATACCACAAAATGTAATTCTATAAAAATATAAAAATTAATTATTTGAAAAAAAAAAAAAAAATTATTAATATAAACTTACGCAAGTATTCCTGACATATGAAATAATTCAGCATTTAAATATGATAAATATGCCATTATAAAAATAAATATTGGTTCAATTACACGAACTTGATATGTAAAACGTGTAACAAAACCAGTTGCTAAACCCCATACAATTCCAATAACTGTACCACCAATAGCAACAACAATAAATGATGCTAAACCAGATAATATTTCAGTATATGTTACTCTTGATACACCCATTTCACTGTATGTCTCAAACATATGATATAATACCTAAAAAAAAATAAAAAAACATTAGTCAATTTTTTATTTTATCATGATGTATATAATATATAATAATTAAACTTACAACAGTGACAGCATCATTCAATAAACTTTCACCAAATACAACAATATAAAGAATTTCATTGACATGAATTTCTTCAAATACAGCAAGTACAGCAACTGGATCAACAGCACTTATTAATGCAGAAAATAAAAACATATCTAGTAGTGGTGTTGTACAACCAAATAGACCAACTTTTCCCAATACCCATAATGATGCACCTTTATTAAAAAAAAACAAAAAAAAAACAAAAATTTAATATTATAATTACATTTTAAATATCTAGATGATTAATTAATTAACAAACCTATTGATAATGTATTAAATATTGTTCCTAATACAGCAAATAATAAAATAGTACCAAGATGATCAAAAAATAAACGATTTGGCATAAAATATCCAGCATCAAGTATTATTGGTGGTAACATATAAAGAAAAAATGTATCTGGTGTTAATGGTGATACATGAACAGCATTTGCATGAAATAATAATACACCAATAACAACACCAACGACAATTAATAAACATGATTCTGGAAACATTTTACTTAATTTTGGTGCCATATGAAAACCTGTAAAATATAAATTATTAAATTATTTAAATTTAAAAAATATTATCTAATAAAATTGTATATTATATAAAAAAAAAAAAAAAAACAATATATATTTTGAAGGCTAAATTGACAATAAAGTTTGAAGGACTTTCTTTTGTTTGGTTCTTATCAAACTCATAACGTTTGTCTTGAAAAAAAATGAAAATGAAAAAACTCACCAATTTTAGCAATGCTTGCAAAAAAAATCCATATACCAATGATGAATGGTGTTTCAACTCTATGAAATTCAACATGAAATACTTGATATTGACGAAGTGGTTTATCACTGACAATTTTATCTTCACCTAAATTATTATTATCATCAATATTTTTATTATTTTCAAGACTACGTAATGATAAATCAGGAAATGTACGATCAATTGGACCCATTGGTCCAAATTTTTTACCAGGATATGGAACACGTAAATCATTTGGTAGTGCTTGTTCATCAACACTTGGTCCATGCATTGATAAATCTTGATTATCACTGTTACCATTGTCATTTATTATTTTATGTTTATCATATGTTCTTGATAATGTACCATTATATAAACTTATAAATAATAATATTATAAATATTATATATTTACCGGGGTATGCCATTTTTTTAAAATAAAGGGGTGCTACTGTCGTTATCCAATAAAATTTATAATGGATTTTACTTGATCATATTATATTTATTATAAAAATTATAAATAAAAATAATTATTTTATTTTTTATTTTAATAAAATCAGATAAATATTAATAATTTTTTTGTTTTTTTATCAATTGGATCATTATGTGATAATGATAAATGACCTTGTTGTTTTATAAAATATAAATAATACTTTTTTAAAACTTTACGTTTCATCGTAGTTTAGCTAAAAAATTTACATTCAAAGAAAAATATTCACTTGAATATTTGATTTCTTTTATTTCGATGCACTTAATTTTTTTTTTTCTTTAAATAAATTAATATTTAACTAATGATATTAATAATTAACAATGAATTATTTATAATTTATTGTTAAATTTATTAAATAGCATATAACTTGATAATTTATTAGATTCACTTATTTTTTCTATGTAGAAATATTTGCACACTTTAACCAGCTGATCGTTGATAAAAAATTTGCGCAGGCGTTTTGTAATATTATTATATTATTTGACGATGGATTTGCAACAAGAACTATGTTCTGCACATCTTTTAAATTTTCTGATGCGGATGTAATCAGGGCTAGAATAAAAAATAATAAAAAATAAATAGAGCTAGAAAAATATCAATGCGCATGTACGTCATATTTACCTTTTCAAGGGTAGAAAAAAAAATTAAAAAATTGTATAAATTATGTTTAAAAAACTATGATTATATTTTGATAAAATAATTAACACATAAAGCATAGATTTCCTTATTTAAATTATTATAATTAAAAACAAATGAATTATTAATTTTTACAAAAGAAAAATATAATGTATTTCGATTTAGAAATTTCAAATGAAAAATTAAATTTTTTTTTTTATCGAATTTATAAAATCAATATGTACTTTACAGAACAATTGATATGTAATATTATTATTTCATTTTTAAAAAAACATAAATATTTAATAATTATTATTTAATTTGTTTTACAACTTTAGATGAATACAAGATTTTTAATTAATTTTTTTTTAGCAACAACAACATACAGATTTAAAGAAATAATATTACTATAATTTCTGAGTAAGAATAATTTATACCCAGGGTAAATATAAGAAAAAAACACAATGAAATTTATACATATATAATTTATATTTACTTTCAATCATTCATATTATGTGCTCATCTAGAAAATGAAAATAATCATTTGATTTTTTTTTTTACATGTAAAATCATTGATACAATATAATTTCATAATTTGTAAATTTTTTGTTTTGATATATTATTTAAAATATTTAATATTCATTTTATTTATTATCTTTATGATGGACTATTTATGTGATATTGATAATTCAATTATCAATTAATGGTATCACCAAAAAAAAAAAAACCTAAAAAAAGTCTTTAAATTTGAAGAGCTGCTCAATTTTTTTTAACATCAAATTAGTTTAAATTTTTTATAAAATAAAATTTAAAAAAATGTAATTTTAATTAATTTATTTAAAATAAATAAATATAATTTTTGTAAATAAAAATTTCAATTCACATAAAATGCAATAGCATTTAAATTGGCAGTTATGTTTTTTTATGAAAGTTTACATTTTTGTTTTAATTTTTTTTTTGGTAATTGGCAAGACAATGATATCTTGATTAATTTTACAATAAATATTTATAATATTGTTCAATTCAAAAAGAAAAAAAAAGTGCATATTTCCATCAATTTGTGGCAGCTTAAATATTAACACAAATATTTTTTTTTTTTACTATCCAAACAATGAGATATTTATAAACATTTAAATCGTGCTGAATTTAATTCGTAAAACACGCTTAAATATATCAGATATTAATTTATTTAGACAGTTAAAAATTAAATTACGATAAACTTTATTGAAGCTTAGTCAATTATTTTGTCAATTTATGTTTAAATTGAATTTAGATTTTTATTATATACATAAAAAAGAAACTCAGTCAATATCAAAACATAATTTTGTTAAACTTAAAACAAACAAAGACAAATTAATTATTTGCCTTTAGTATCAACACACTCTTATAAACTATAGCAGCAAGAAATTAACACAATAATATTAAAAAAAATAATTAAAATAATATTATAATACGATTATTTAAAATTAAAAGAATAATTTTTGCACTGGCCCGATTCTTTTTTGTTTTATCAAACTAGTTTTTAAAATTTACGAATAAAAAATTAAAAAAAAAAAAACCATTAAAACATAAATAACTTTTAAAATAATTTATCAAGATTTAATTTCTTGAATAATCAGTACGCCATTTTTTTAAAAAATGAATAAAATTAAAATATATTCATCAAGTTATTTATAATTATTAAATCAATAACAATTTTATCAATAATATTTAAAGATAAAAATTAATATGATATTGTTTAACAATATGATTTTATTAGGAAGCAGGCTAGGAATATATTTTTTGTTTAAATTTATCTATAGAATTTGCTAATAAATATATTTGTTATTATCCGAATTAAATTCTTTGAAGATAAAACGTTATTTATTTATTTATTTTTTTTTTTTACTAATTTAATTTTATTAACCTGCTTTATTATGCTGATATTAATTATTTCAACAATATTTTTATAATCTATAAAAGATTATTAAATGAAAAAATAAAAAATAAAAAAAAATAAAAGAGAAAATTAGTCATGTAGATTTTCACAGAGAAAAAAATTTAAGAAAAGTTTGTGGTGGTATAGGAACGTATAAAGAATTTTGATCAACATCAGCAAGTTTTTCTTGAAATGCTGGATCTTGATCAGCAATACAAGGATGTCCTAATGATAGCCAAAATAAACAACGACAATTTCTACATAATTGAATCATTTCAGCATATTCTTCACGTAATCCTAAATTTCTGTAATATATTTATATAATATATTAAATAATTTTAAATTAAAGAAAAATAAAAGAAACATTATTATATATAAAAAAAAATTTTACCTTCGAGCAATTGTAAATATAGTTTTCCAATCTTTACCAGGATTATTTAAAACAGTTGTTGAAATTTGTTGAGCAGTAAAATGATATTGGGCAAGTTCACGCCAAATTCTTTGTTCTTGAGCAAGAATTGCAAGATGTTCACAAGCTTCTGATGATGCTTCAATATCACGAGGATCACTAAGACGAAGTAATACTTCACGACGACATTCAGCTGGTAAATCAGACCACTGAGGTTGTTGTCCTTCATCAGGCTATAAATAAATTATTTAAAAAAATTTTTTATTTTTTATTTATACTTATAAGAAAAAAAAGAAAAAGAATAAAAGCTAAAAATATAACCTGTGTTATTGTTATAGACGAAGCAATGTGAAGTATTCTATCAAGTGCTGCTTTGTGTTTTTCCCAAAGAATAACTGAACCAAGAGGTCTACCACCCCAACAACAAGCAGCACTAAAGGCACGAACTCTTTCAATCAGTCTTCGTAATTTACCAGTTTGTTGTTGAGACAATGCAACTGAAATATAATTTTTCATTAAATTAAATTATATTATTTATAATTAATAAATTTAATATATTTACCTTCTAATGCAACTTCTTCTAGCATATTAAATAATACACGTTGTGCACAACCACTCAAACCACCCATTGTATGACTAACAAGTAAATCTAATAATCGTACAATGTAATTAAATCTACGATAATCATGAACAGCTGATAAAAAATCAAGTCTTTTCAATGCATCACTGAGTCCATTAAATCCTGCAATCTTTAAATTATTTAAATATATTATTTTTTAATAATTAATTTCATTATTTCTTTTGTTAATTCATGTATCTTTATGAATAACAACTTTGAAAGGTCACTTACCTCACGAGTACACTTCAATGTTATATGACAGTGAGGCTGGACAGCATGTTCTAAAAAATAGAAACAAAAAAATAACAACAATGTAACACGCAAAAAGCATTGAACTTTAAAATCAAAAAGTAAAAAAAAAAACCTCAGAGTAAAAATAAAAATAGTATAATCTTAAAATAACAAATTTTGTCGTTGATCAATCATCAAATAACATCAACGTTTATTTAACTTAGACTTTTATATTTAATTTCCAAAAAAAAAAAAAAATAAAGTAAAAGTAGATATTTATTTTCTTACCATTTTTTTTATCTTTTTCTTTTTCTTTTTCTGTTTCTTTATCACAATTATTGTCATCATTATTTTCAGTTCTGTAATAAAAAATTGCATTAATATATCATCAAATAAAAAGCAAACTTAATAATGCATAAAATAAAAAATAAAAAAAAGCTTTCAAGATAAAATTAGCAACTTGATATTTTTTAAAAATATATGTAAATTTAGTTTATTATTTGAATTACATAGCTAAGGTTTCATAAAGTAAATTAAATTGTCTGATAAAACTAGGACGATTTATTTCAGGGCCACATACTCTCACTGCGTATATTGATAATGGATACAGGACAGAGGTTGACCTACTTATATTATTTTTTTTTATTTTCATTGGGTCAAATCAACACATCCCCTTTGCAGATTTGACCGAATTCAAGAAGAAAAATAAAATAGGATTACTTGAATGACCTTATCCTTAATGTATTTTCTTATAACTTTTATAAACAATTTTTCTGTTTAAATTAAAAAATATACAATAAATTTCTGTTAATTATTTAAAATAAATTTCTGTTAATTATTTAAAATAAATTTTTTATAAAAATATATATTTTTTTGTTCAACTATTTTGTATGTAAATAACTAAATAATAAAAAAAAAATAAAATCCTCAATTTATTTAAATAAAAATAATTTTAAAAAAAAAAAAAAACCTATTAACTAATAATTTTAAATTATAATATTATTATAATAATTATTAATAATTGAGTAATCATTTACAAGGATACATAAACTATTATTAGTTTTATTTTTTCATTTCAACTTTATGGCTCTCTGATATTTTTTTTATTTTTATAAATTAATATATACGTATTAAAATATATACAGTTATTATTTATCAAAAATTAAAATATCAAAAAAATAATACCAAAAATAAAAAATAAACATAATAATTGGCTTATGAATTTTTTAAAAAATAATTTATAAAATTATAAACACGCGTTTATTAACATGCAACTTATTGATAAATAGAAATTTTAATTTTATTAATAAAAGAAAGCTAAAATTATATAATATTTGCGTCGAAAAAATATTTAAATAATAAAATATATTTTTAAATAAATAAAAAAATACTGCGTAAAATAAAATTAAAAAAAAATAACATCAACAATAAATATAATAATTACAAGATTATTATATAAAATAAAAAAATATAAAGATAAAAATAATATCAGCAAATAAAATATAATAAATAAATAATACAAATTATTTAACAAAGAAAAATAATTAATTTACAAAAAAACAACAATAACAATCAATGATAAACTAATTACATAAAATATTACCAATTAAATTAAATATAAAACTAATTTAAACAAAAAATAAATAAATTATAAATTTAATTTAATTTATAATAATAAAATAGATCTTTGTTTTCGTTTATATCTATAATATAATATAAACACAGCTAAATATAATAAATATACATCATATATGTACGCAATACATGTACCTACAATAAAAAAAAAATATATATATTAAAGCCTTTGTTTATTAAGCATTACATACACTTTTATACACACATATATAAAATAAATATAAATTGCGTATAATTTAACAAAAAAAAATAGCAATAAATAATAAATATTATATAAAAAATAAAGCAACATATAAATAATTATTTAAATTTTATATTAAAAACACAACTTTGGTTGTAAACAAAGATGTCGAGTGGATCGATTCAACAGCTGGAGTTTTGTGATGTAAAAAAATATAAATTAGATATATGTGTGTTTAAAAGTGAACAAAGAAATAAAAAATATATATTTATTTAATAAATAAATAATTAATATTAACTTACCTTATTAATAATGAAAGTGTTTTATTATTAGCACATTCAAGTATTTTTTTTTTTTCCCAACCTTCTACAGTTTTAACCCATTCTTCTCCAGGACTTCTCCAGTCTTTTGATATAAATGGCATTATTATAACAAACTCTGTTCTATAAATATAATTATTTAATTAAAATTTATTTCATTAATTATTTTAATTTTCTAATATTATAATATCACAATACGTAAATTAAATTATTATTTTTTTTTTATGTCTCACTGACAGTTTGTTTATTTTCTTTGTTTATTTTTCACTGCACAATTTAATGCAAAATAAATAAATAAGAGTTGTTATAATAATTTCCGTTTATTGTTAAATTTTAATTATTTTTTTCTTTTATTATTATCCTGGTCTCGGCATGATGGACTGGAGACTCACTGGAGCATATGCTTCAGTATGTAGTTGGTATGATCCAAAACTCAACTGTAATAATTCTTGATATGTATCGAATTTTTTTTTTATTATTGCGCGGAGGGGGTCTGTCGTCATCAGCTGTTTGACTTTGTTTTTTTTTTTCCTTTTAATATATGAAAGGATTGTTTTTATTTATTTATTTTTTTTGTTTTTGTAGCTGAAATTACTGACATCTAGCTTTGCAATTTGAACTAGTTGTATAGTGTATCAAAGGGTTAAACTATATCACAAATTTTAAACAATAAATTTATTAAATTGTTATTAAAATTATAAAATAAAAAATAATAATTATTAAATAAGGTTTTAATTATTAAATTAAAATAAAATATCTCATTTTTTTTTTTTGTTTAATAAAATTTTTTTAATTTATCAAAAAAAATATTGCAAATAATATAGTAAAAATTCTAATATAATAATTAGGCATGTCTTGAGAATTTTATTTAACATAAAAAAAAAAAATTAACAAAAATAAAAAAAAAAAAAAAAAATAGATTCAGTTACAATGGTATTATTATTATTATTATTTTTTTAAACACCATAACATTGTGGTGTATTTAAAATTAAAAATTTAACTCACATTATAATTCAGCTTGAATAATTTTCATTTTACTATTTATAATCTTGATTATTCACACAATCATTCATTCATAAATTTAAATGCATCATTATTTATATCAAATAATATATAAATTTTTGTTGTAGTTATAATATTTTTTTTTTTGTTTCTTTTTAAAACAAATTATTATTATTATTTTTGTTATAATTAAGCACATAATCAATGATACGTATACGTAGTGTTGTTAACTTTGTTTGTTTCACTTGTTGAAAAAAAAATAATGAAAAATATAAAATAATAATAATAATAATATAAATAATAATTTTAAATGTATCACATTGATGCATAATCAAGTTGTACAGTTAATTGTCGTACTCCAGCTGCTTGAAATATCATTTGTGTATGTGCAACAACATATTTTGGATCAACAGTTCTTGCAACTTCTAATTTTAAACATCCAACATAAATATCTGAACATAATGTCCAAAAATGTGGTTCTTGTACACTATAAACACCAGCTAATTGTGTTACTTTATTATAACATTGTGGTAATAAATGATCTAATGCTGATGGTTGTCTTTGCATTAATATTATTGCTGATTCTTTAATTAATGATAATACACTTAATATTATAAGTAATGATATAAACATTGAACATATTGGATCAGCAATCATCCAACCAAACATTTGCATTAATACTGCTGATATTATAACACCAACAGAACCAAGTGTATCAGCTAATATATGTAAAAATACACCTTTCATTATTTGTGAATTACCAGTACTTAAACTATGATCAAGTTCAATTTCATGACTATCACCACCATGTGAATGTCCATGTGAATTTGTATGTGAATGACCATGTCCACTAATATCATGACTATGACTATGACCATGACTATGACCATGTCCACCACCACCACCACCATGACTATGTCCATGACCATGTTGAAATGCATATATACCAACTAAATTAACAAGTAAACCAAGTACTGATACAACAAATAATCTTTCATGTTTAACTTCTGGTGGTTCAATAGCACGTTCAACAGCTTCAGACATTATAAAAAATGCAATAAATAGTAAAAATAAACCATTTACAAAACCAGCTAATACTTCTGCTCTAACATAACCATATGAAAAACGTTCATTTGCACGCCACTTTGTTATAACTGATGCAACAAGACCAGCTAATAAACCAGTACAATCAAAAAACATATGAAAACTATCAGATATTAAACCCAAACTATTTGTCCATATACCATATGTTAATTCAACAAATGCAAATGATAAATTTAATAATAAAAATAAAAATAAATTTCTTGTATTTTGATCAGAAAATATTAAACGTTTCCATCCGAGAATTTTTTCTTTAATTCTACTTCCAAAACTTCTTGAATCTTTGTGTGATAATGGAAGCATCTTGATATATATTTATTTATTTATATTTTTATTATCCTAAATTGGCTGACTTGTCTGTAATTATATAAAAAAAAAAATTGACAAAATTAATTATATTATTTACATTTTTCCTTATGGTTCTATCAAAGCATGATATATATTTATTTTTATTATTTATAAATAATTTATCATGTATTATGTATGTTTGTATAAAATATTTATCAAATAATATAAATATTTATATTGTGTATTATAATAATTACATCAAATAAATTTTATATTAATATAATTAATAAAAATTAGTATTTTTTTAAATGAAAATAATTAGTTTGTTACATTATGGATGTTCGAATTTGACAACACACAACTGACACGTCTACATCAATGACAGGTTATGAACAATCCAACAAGTATCAAAAAAAGAAAAAAAAAAAAAAAGATAATAAAACTTACCTATTACTAATAGTTAAAATTAAATTTTTAATAAATAATGATATTTGAGTGTTTTATTAACTCTGATGATATTTTTAATTGCATTGCCTGATTAAATTGATATTGTTTATTTTGAGATGAATAAAAAGTAAATAATAAAATGATTGCCGGTTAATGAGGTATGATTGTAAACTGAACTGTAACCCGCCATGTCTTCGTGGCGAACAGGCTGTCCACCATGTTCCATATGGATATAATTAAAAAAAAAACACAACAATTGTATTAAGGTATTGTTTACACTGTATACAACTTGAAACAAATTAACACACAATCAATTGTTAATTGTAAATTATTAACAATAAATAATTAAACACAAAATAATTATAAACAATTATTATTTTTATTATTTTTCATTAATTGTTACTATTACATAATGAAAATTTAAAAAATCGAAATTTAAATAAACATATAGCCATCTAGCGGATGGTGCTCGAACTTTTAATGTATTTTAGTCTTTCTTAGTTGAGTAGTATATTTCATGTTGTTACTGTGAAAAAAAAAAAATAAAAATAAACAAATCTGACATGTGTAAATATACCTTAACAATTAACAAAATATATTAGTGAGATATGTCGACTTAACTGTTCTCAATTTCCCAATCGAAAAAAAAAAAAAAAAAAAAGAAAAGAAAACTGGTGATTCAATTGTGACACTATGTACAATGTCATAATAAAAAATATGTTAAAAAATACAAACAAATATTTAATTATGAATTGACAATTAATTAAAGCATAATTGTTATCATAAAAATTTATTAACAATGGATGATTTAAAATTTAAATTTCTTGGATTGATAAATAAACAGGTTTGTATATTAATTATTTCTAAACATTGTAATCGAAATTTATAATTAATGTTAATTTTAATTTAATTTAATTTAATTTTATAATTTTAATTAAATAATTATATTTAAATATATAAAACAAATTTTATTATAAATTTTGATAATTAAATTTTTTTTAGAATCAATCAAAGGTACCATCAATGGGTGTTAATCCAGAATTATTAAATCCAATTGAATCAATTAATAATGAAAAAAAAATAATTGAAACTAGTACAAATATAAATGATAATGAAACTGAACAAGATATATTAGATTCAATTGAATTAGATTATTATAAATCTGATGAATCATTTGATTCATGTCGTTATGAATTAAATAAACTTTCATCAACATTAAATTGTCATGAAATTGATATAATATATAAAAAACTTGAAAAACAACAACAAGTTGTATCAACAAAAGTATTACAATTAATATTACAAAAACAAAATTTATGTAATGATGAATTTAAAAAAATTATAAAAATACAAGAACAATTAACAAATGTTGTTAATATATGTAAAATGAGTAGATCTGATTTATCACTTGCTAAAAAACAATTTACAACAGCAAGTCTTGGTATATTATCAAATTATAAAAAACGTCAAATATTACAAGAATTATTATTTAGTTTAAATACAATTAAAACATTACAAAAAACAGATGATAGATTACAAGAATTATTAAAAGAAGAAAATTTTCCAGG
The DNA here is from genome assembly GCA_011426435.1 of Lysiphlebus fabarum. NCBI lineage: Eukaryota > Metazoa > Arthropoda > Insecta > Hymenoptera > Braconidae > Lysiphlebus > Lysiphlebus fabarum. The sequence continues at coordinate 9,784 of WSYQ01000242.1, read as the reverse complement.
TGCAATATCATTATTACTTGAATGTCAAAGTGCAGCACAAACATATAAACATTTTAATTGTGTTGCAATATTAGCTAGTAAATTACAAGATACACTTGATCAAACAGAAGAAACTCTTGATAATACAATATGTCGTCTTTGTACTGATTTTGATGATAAAACATATACATCTGTACAAGAAGCATATAAATTATTAAGAAAAAGTCAAACAGCAATTGATCAATTACATATGCATTTTACAGCAGCAATACATAATTCAGCTTTTAATATTATTTATTCACATACTGGTGGTGATATTAAACGTCAATATAATCAATTATGTCAATCAGTACAACATGAATATTTTATAAATTGTTTAATTGATCTTAGTAAAGGTCTTTGGAAAATATTACGTTCATATAATCAAGTATTAAATTGGCATAATAATGATTTAAAAATTAATAATAATGATAATATTAATGAACCAGAAGATACATTTAATAATCATTATATAACATCAAAATTAAAAAATGGTATGTCAAAAATATGGCATGATATTGAAAATAAAATATCAATATATTTAAATATTATTAATATTGAAAAATATCGTTTTGAACAATTTTTACATATATTATCAATTGTTAATCGTTTAATTGATATTGGTAATGAATTATGTAATATTAAATCAATAAATTTATATAATTTTATGAAAAAACAATCAAAAATTTATTTTACACATTATCATAATTTAAAACTTGAAGAGTTAGTTATATTTTTTGAACATGAAGCATGGGAATTATGTCCAGTTAAAAAAAATTTTACATCAATTAAATTACAAGAATTTAAAAATTTAAAAACAATATTAATTAATTCACATAATGAAATTATAAATAATGATATTATTGATGATAAATTAATATTATCTGGTTGGCTTGAAAAATATTTAAATAGTGATTTATGTCCATTTGATATATCACTTGATGAAACAATGGATGAAAGTATATTAGAAAAATCATATGATGATGGATCTGGTGATTATACTGATGATACAGATGATGATATTGATATTGATATTAATGAAAAATTATATAAAAAAAAAAAATATTATAATGGTCCAATAATGACAAATACATCATTAAGTATATTAAGAGTTTGTGGTAAATATTTACAAATATCAAATTTATTAAAAACAATATCATCAACAGTTATTTATAGTATTATACAATTTTTTGAATTTTATTTTTATTCAGTACATAAATTATTTACATCTGATTTACAAATATCATCTGAATCACTTTATACACCAAAATTAAAATTAACACTTGCTAGAATAAAAGATAATTTATTTTATAATAACAACAACAACAACAACAACAACAACAACAACGATAATGATAACAATAATATAGAATATAAACAAGGAAAAATACGTCAACCAATTATAAATAATATAAATTATATTGATAATGATGAAAAATTATATGGTCTTGCTGAAAGAATAATTGGTGTTGAATCAATTATTGAACTTGGTAAACAATATAATAATCTTGAAAATTATTTATATAATTTAATTCATCAAACAGATAATAATTATGATAAAGAATTATTAAATCAATTTTATAGTCAAACAATATCATCTTCAATTGATTTAAGAAAACCAATATATATGGCTGTTATTGAAAAATGTATTGATATATCTAAAATTATAAATCATATGGGAAAAGTTAATTGGGAAGTTAAAGATGTTATGTCACAACATAGTGAATATGTTGATATTATATTAAAAGATATACAAGATTTACAAATTAAATTTAATAATATTGGATCAATGACTGTTGATGATAATGTTAAATGGTCATTATGGGAAAATGTTGCTCATTTAATTAATCATACATTGGTTGAAGGGTAAGTTTATTAAGTTTATTAATTTGTAATTTAAAATTTATTTAAATTATTTATTTATTTTATTATTTAGTTATTCAAATGCAAAAAAATGTTCAAATGGTGGTCGAGGTTTAATGCAACTTGATTTTACACAATTAAAAACAAAATTTGAAATGACAACATCAGTTAGACCAATGCCACACAGTGAATATGTTGAGATGTATATTAAAGCATATTATATTTCTCAATCATCAATTGAAGAATGGCTTGAAAAACACAAAGTAAATTATATTTAATAATTTATATAAATTATTATTCATACATATTTATTTTTTTAATAATTTTATTATTTTTATTTATAGGAATATTCTGTCAAACATTTGAGTGGATTAATTTCTTGTATTTTTCAAAATAATAAAAAAAATCGACAACGTTTAATCTCTCTTGTGGAAGAACAACGATCAAATAGATAATATTTATAAAAAATATTTACGCACAATATTTAATATCATTTAAATAATTATTTAACTTTTATTATTGACTTTTTTTAATTAAGAATCTCATGAATTTTTAATCTCATATATATAACTATTTAATAAAATTAATATATGTTTTAAATAAAATGATAATAAATTTTATTAAAAAATAATTTCTAGTAATAATAATATCTGAAATTTTATAAAAATAATTTATGTAATTAATTTTATTTTAATCATATGTATAAATATTATAATTATTTGTTTTTTAAATAAAAAAGTGTATTCATTTAAAAAAAAAAAGAAATATATATCTTTGTTATATACTTACTTAAATTTTTTTTATTTATTATTTTCCCATATAAAAATTGTTTAAAAAATTTCAAAAATAATTTCCAATAATTTAAATTAATAAATATTATATTGTCATTTTGTTTTAATTTCAAATGAAAAATTAATATCTTTTGTTTTTTAGACACCAAAAAAAATAATTATTTACTTAAACTATACTTTTTTATATTTATAATTATGGCCTTAATACAATAATAGTCACCATACCTGAAACCAAAGAAAATTAAAAATTAATGTAACATTATTATCATTAAATATAAATATAAAATATAATTAAATTCTTTACCAAGTACAAATGAAAGTATTATTTTAAAATTAACTGATAATTGAAGATAATCTGGTATCCTTTGATTTTTTTCTCCTTCAGTTGGTAATAATAATCCAATAATACATAAAACACCAGCAATTAAAGCAATGTAATTTGTATCTCCTTAAATAATAATTAAAAAAACATAATTAATAATTATAAATATAATAAAGTAAATATATTTATTATTAATATTAATACTTTGTGGTGCTACTGAGTATGATCTTTGTTCTCTATATTCAGTGCTTGGAAGTTGTTGAAACATTTCTGGATCTGGAGTATTTCTTCCTACACTATCACTGGTACCAGGTAATAATTTTGCTTCTACATCTCTTTTTCCTATAATCTGTATAATTTTAATTTTATTTTAATAATTCAATCAAATATATTAATAATAATTTTGTTTTGTTTATTTACTTGTTTTGTTGGATGTTCTTGCATTTGTATTCTTAATTTGTCGATTGTATTGCAATTTGCTGTTATTAATGCAATATGACGTACCACAATATCTACACAACATCTTGATTTAATTGTACCTTCTGGATCAACAACTTTATATTTATTTGGAGCTGTACTTAAAACTAAATTTGAAAATATATTAACTATTTATTTATTTAAAAATATTCAACAACAATGACGTATATAAAATTCATAACATAATATTTTTTTAAATAATTAATTAATTACCTTTAAATCTTACTGGAAATTCATATGGATTATAAAGTGTAAGTACTTGTTTATGAGTTGATTGTTCTTCTAAAAAAAATGTAATACTCTGTGGGAAAACAAAAACAGGAAATTTTTGAGGTGTTCGTTGATGATGCATTTTAATTGTTTTTTTTTTTTTTCTTTGTTTTTATAACTATTATTATATCTTTGTTAATATAGTCCAAAATTTCTTGACTTCATGCAATTTGATAATTAGTAGTTTTTTTTTTTTGTTGTTATAATAATAATAATCAAATTAAATTAAAATTACACTTTAAGTTGCTGTTTACTATTTATGAACAATGTATAAATAAATATCAACTGTACTAAATTGCATAGTGTATATATATAAAATAACAAAGTGTTATATATATCAATGACATATGTTATGTATACATAAGAAGGATGATTTGTCATCATCTGTCATTAAATAAACTGTTATATACACTGTTAAAACCAGCTGTTAATTTGTAAACATTTTGGAGGATTTCTAAATTAAAAAATTACTCCAAATTAATTAAAAAACTACACAAGCCTAGTAAATTAATTTAATAAATTAAATTAAATAACAAATAAAAAACTATTAAATAAATTGTAATTTATTATTTTTAAGGCTGTTTTACACCATCAAATTTTTAAGTGACATCTACAGTGATTATTTTCAATTATTTTGCTCATCAAGTTTCTATTCTTACATAATTTTATAGTTCATGGAATATTGAGTACACACACAAAAATGTTGAATTATTGAACGACAACAATCAACAAAAAAAAAAAAAAAATTAAAAATTACTTGTCAAAACAATTATAACCGGTGTAAGAAAAAAAATTTAATTATATCTAAATAAAGAAATTTATTTATTAGATATAATTAAAAATGTTTAAAAGCTGGTGGTTATTATTTAACTTGATAGTTTTATTAAATATTTTAAATACATTTGCAAATAATGAACAACAATTTGGTGATATTGTATTAAAAAATGTTGACAGAATAATTGATTTACAATCACAATTAACAAAAATAACAACAAAAATAGTAATTGAAAATTCTGGTAAATCATTGATTAATAATTTTTTATATACAATTGAATCATCATATAATGAAAGTTTAAGTTATATATCAGCACAAACAAGAGATGCAAGTAGAAAAAAATTAAATATTATAAAAAGAATAATAAATAATAATATTTATTATGAAATAAATTTAAAAGATTCATTACAATCTGGTAGATCAACATCAATTGAAATTGAAACAATATCAACACATCAATTAATACCATATCCAAAAGAAATAACACAAAAAGAAAAACAATTAGTTAAATATAATGGTAATGTATATTTATATTCACCATATTATATTATTAAACAAACAACTCATATAATATTACCATCAAAAAATATTGAATCATTTAGTAAAATAAAACCATATACAACAACAGATACAACAATAACATATGGTCCATTTGATAAACGTACACCATTCAGTATAGATAATATAATAATACATTTTGAAAATAATAATAAATTTTTAACAGTTAAAAAATTAGAACGTATTATTGAAATATCACATTGGGGTAATATTGCTGTTGAAGAAAAAATTAATTTATTACATACTGGTGCATTATTAAAGGGTTCATTTTCACGTTATGAATATTCAAGAGAACATAAATCTGGACAATCAAGTATACAAAATTTTGATACAATATTACCAGCAGCAGCAACTGATATTTATTATCGTGATGATATTGGTAATATATCAACATCACATACTAAAATAAAAAAAGATTCAGTTGATGTTAATTTACGTCCAAGATTTCCATTGTTTGGTGGATGGAAAACAAATTATATTATTGGATATAATGTACCAAGTTATGAATATTTATATTATGATAATATTAATAATAATTATTTATTAAATATGAGATTAATTGATCATATATTTGATGATATGATTATTGATGAATTAGTTGTTAAAATAATATTACCAGAAGGAACAAATAATTATGAATTAATAACACCATATGAAGTTTATAATTTACCATATTATAAACATTATTCATATTTAGATACAACTGGACGTACAGTTATATCATTTAAAAAATATAATCTTATTGAAAATCATATACAAAATTTTAAATTAAAATATAATTTTCCACGGTTATTTATGTTACAAGAACCATTATTAATTGTATTTGCACTTTATTTATTATTTTTATTAGTTATAATATATGTTAGACTTGATTTTACAATTGATAAAGATGAAATATATGAATATAAATTAAAAATTGCTGGTCAATGTGAAAAAATATTATCAATACAAGATAAACGTGTTATATCATATAATCAGCTTGATCAACAATTGAATTATTTAAAACAAAATAAAGATACAAATGTATTTTTATCAACAATTAAAACAATTAATAATGATTATAAAAATTCAACAAATATACTTAATGATTATGCACAAAAAATTAAAAATGAATCACATGATATTTATGATAAATTAATGGAATTACAAAAATATGATAAATTACTTAAAGAATATTATAATCAACAACAGGTATTATATATTGATAAACTTGTACCTGGTAAAATAAATAGATCACAATTTGTTGATGCTGAAAATTCAATAACTAAAAAAAAAGAAGAATGTGTTGAAAAAATTAATTACATTATCAAATCATTACAATGAGTATTTAGTTTTAGTTAGTTTAAGTTATAATTTTTTAATTATAATCATGTATTGCATAATATTAATATTAATTTAAAAAAATGTAATCCACCAGTTTGTTTTTTTTTTTTTATTTATTTATTTAGATTACAAAGAAAGAAGAAAATAATGAATAATTGTAGAAACTTTTAATAATTTCATATACAATATTCTTTTGTAATAATGTAATGTCATTTAATAAATAAAAATAAACGTTGTATAAAAGAAATTTTGTTTATAATTTTGATGAATAAGGCTAAAAGAGCACATTCAGCACTGAATAATATTAAAAAAAATTTTTTTTAAATTCCGATACCTCTTCAGTGATTATATTTGCCTAATAAAATTCAAAAAATTTTCGAAAGAAAAAAAAACAAATACCTCCTCAATCATTATATTTGCCTGATACGATTTCAATAATTTTTTAGAAAATAAAAAAATTCGAATACCTCTTCGATCATTATACTTGCCTAATAAAATTCAAAATTTTTTCAAAAAAATAATAATTCGAATAGCTCTTCGGTCATTATATTCGCTTGATACAATTGCAAAAAAATTTTTGAAAAATAAAAAAATTCAAATACTTCTTCAGTCATTATATTCGCCTGATACATAATCAATTTTTTCGAAAAATTTTGAAATAAGTTAATATCGATAAATCAGAAAATATCAAAGATAGAAAAAAACGGGAAACGACACTGGATACCTCTCTTCAAGTCATGTTCGCCTAGTATTTTTGCCATTTTTTTCGATAAATTTTAAAAAAAGTTAGTACGGCCACTATGAAAAATATTGATGATAGAAAAAAACGGGAAAGCGGCACTGAATACCTCTCTTCAAGTCATGTTCGCCTAGTATTTTCAACGATTTTTTCGATAAATTTTAAAAAAAGTTAGTACGGCCACTATGAAAAATATTGATGATAGAAAAAAACGGGAAACGGCACTGAATACCTCTCTTCAAGTCATGTTCGCCTAGTATTTTCAACATTTTTTTCGATAAATTTTAAAAAAAGTTAGTACGGCCACTATGAAAAATATTGATGATAGAAAAAAACGGGAAGCGGCACTGAATACCTCTCTTCAAGTCATGTTCGCCTAGTATTTTCAACATTTTTTTCGATAAATTTTAAAAAAAGTTAGTACGGCCACTATGAAAAATATTGATGATAGAAAAAAACGGGAAACGGCACTGGATACCTCTCTTCAAGTCATGTTCGCCTAGTATTTTCAACATTTTTTTCGATAAATTTTAAAAAAAGTTAGTACGGCCACTATGAAAAATATTGATGATAGAAAAAAACGGGAAACGGCACTGAATACCTCTCTTCAAGTCATGTTCGCCTAGTATTTTCAACATTTTTTTCGATAAATTTTAAAAAAAGTTAGTACGGCCACTATGAAAAATATTGATGATAGAAAAAAACGGGAAACGGCACTGGATACCTCTCTTCAAGTCATGTTCGCCTAGTATTTTCAACATTTTTTTCGATAAATTTTAAAAAAAGTTAGTACGGCCACTATGAAAAATATTGATGATAGAAAAAAACGGGAAACGGCACTGAATACCTCTCTTCAAGTCATGTTCGCCTAGTATTTTCAACATTTTTTTCGATAAATTTTAAAAAAAGTTAGTACGGCCACTATGAAAAATATTGATGATAGAAAAAAACGGGGAACGGTACTGAATACCTCTCTTCAAGTCATGTTCGCCTAGTATTTTTGTTATTTTTTTTGATAAATTTTAAAAAAAGTTAGTACGGCCACTTTAAAAAATATTGATGATAGAAAAAAACGGGAAGCGGCACTGAATACCTCTCTTCAAGTCATGTTCGCCTAGTATTTTCAACGATTTTTTCGATAAATTTTAAAAAAAGTTAGTACGGCCACTATGAAAAATATTGATGATAGAAAAAAACGGGAAACGGCACTGAATACCTCTCTTCAAGTCATGTTCGCCTAGTATTTTCAACATTTTTTTCGATAAATTTTAAAAAAAGTTAGTACGGCCACTATGAAAAATATTGATGATAGAAAAAAACGGGGAACGGTACTGAATACCTCTCTTCAAGTCATGTTCGCCTAGTATTTTTGTTATTTTTTGATAAATTTTAAAAAAAGTTAGTACGGCCACTTTAAAAAATATTGATGATAGAAAAAAACGGGAAGCGGCACTGAATACCTCTCTTCAAGTCATGTTCGCCTAGTATTTTCAACGATTTTTTCGATAAATTTTAAAAAAAGTTAGTACGGCCACTATGAAAAATATTGATGATAGAAAAAAACGGGAAACGGCACTGAATACCTCTCTTCAAGTCATGTTCGCCTAGTATTTTCAACATTTTTTTCGATAAATTTTAAAAAAAGTTAGTACGGCCACTATGAAAAATATTGATGATAGAAAAAAACGGGGAACGGTACTGAATACCTCTCTTCAAGTCATGTTCGCCTAGTATTTTTGTTATTTTTTTCGATAAATTTTAAAAAAAGTTAGTACGGCCACTTTAAAAAATATTGATGATAGAAAAAAACGGGAAGCGGCACTGAATACCTCTCTTCAAGTCATGTTCGCCTAGTATTTTCAACGATTTTTTCGATAAATTTTAAAAAAAGTTAGTACGGCCACTATGAAAAATATTGATGATAGAAAAAAACGGGAAACGGCACTGAATACCTCTCTTCAAGTCATGTTCGCCTAGTATTTTCAACATTTTTTTCGATAAATTTTAAAAAAAGTTAGTACGGCCACTATGAAAAATATTGATGATAGAAAAAAACGGGAAACGGCACTGAATACCTCTCTTCAAGTCATGTTCGCCTAGTATTTTCAACATTTTTTTCGATAAATTTTAAAAAAAGTTAGTACGGCCACTATGAAAAATATTGATGATAGAAAAAAACGGGAAACGGCACTGAATACCTCTCTTCAAGTCATGTTCGCCTAGTATTTTCAACATTTTTTTCGATAAATTTTAAAAAAAGTTAGTACGGCCACTATGAAAAATATTGATGATAGAAAAAAACGGGAAACGGCACTGAATACCTCTCTTCAAGTCATGTTCGCCTAGTATTTTCAACATTTTTTTCGATAAATTTTAAAAAAAGTTAGTACGGCCACTATGAAAAATATTGATGATAGAAAAAAACGGGAAACGGCACTGAATACCTCTCTTCAAGTCATGTTCGCCTAGTATTTTCAACATTTTTTTCGATAAATTTTAAAAAAAGTTAGTACGGCCACTATGAAAAATATTGATGATAGAAAAAAACGGGAAGCGGCACTGAATACCTCTCTTCAAGTCATGTTCGCCTAGTATTTTTGCCATTTTTTTCGATAAATTTTAAAAAAAGTTAGTACGGCCACTATGAA